>RJWH01011565.1:0-11686 GCA_004363575.1 Solenodon paradoxus | reverse complement strand
CTCTCTCTCTCTCTCTCTCTCTCTCTCTCTCTCTCTCTCTCTCTCTCTCTCTCTCTCTCTCTCTCTCTCTCTCTCTCTCTCTCTCTCTCCAAATCACACCACCAGGGATGCCTGCCTGTAGTCAGCCTGCATGTTTTCCATTAATTCTTTGTCAAAACTAGATTTTAGTCTAAAAATGCCTTGTTGGCAGCTTCCACATCTGGATAGATCCCTAGTCCCATTTTCTCTTCAGGCTGAGACCCCGTTGTCTCCTCACAGCCCTCCATCATGTGGGTCTTTTTCTTTGGAGGACGAGAGAAAAATGGATCCCACCAGCGCCATATTCTTAATCTGAGATGACTGCTAGCTGTAAATCACTCACTTGAAAAGGCAAAAAAAAAAAAAAAAATCATTGCAGATTACGGTTTTCTTTTAAAGTTCCCCATTGTGTGAGTAACCAAATCAGCATCATCCCATTTCAGAAAGCCTTTGGAAAGTAGCGCTTTCTTTGATTGGTAGAAATGGGTGGAAGCCAGTTAAGAGCCCTCGGCCATTTTCGTAGTTAAAGGTAGTTTTCCGAACTCTTGTCCTTGCCCCATGTGTTCTGATCACCTTAACTACACCCACCTCCTGCATCATGGAAAACTACGTCTCCCAGTCTGAACTCCCGTGGTCTTGCTGCTCTTCACGGGGAGAGGATGCGGGCAGCACCAGAAAGGGGCTGCGATGTCTTCAAAATACTTGTTCGCCTTCAGAAAAATCAGACATAAGATCTAAACACATAGCTCTTTGGGGGATCACATGACAAAGAATGGCGTGTAATTGCTTCTGCCTCCCCCTACATGAACATTTTGAAAGAGCAAAGATGAATTTTCAGCAGAGCATCAGCCTCTCTCTCATATGCTTCATCCACCAACCAATGCCTGTCTCTGTCCTCTGGGCGTTTCCTGGGTGTCAGGGCAATAGGATGTGACTGTGACAGTATGAATTGAACAGTATATTAACATTTTCATCTACGTCTTACTTGGATATATATGTTTGCAAAGGTTGTCATAAAGCCTGGAGGCCTCCCCAGTTACAGATGAATCTGCCAAAAGAGAGAGTCTGACATGAAGGAGTCTGCCCTCTTCCCTCTTAAGTGTGCCCACAGTGACCAGTTGCTATTCGCCCCGCCTCTGGCTGCTTCCCCAAGGCAAGCCTATAACATATTGGGGAAGCTGCAGATAATGCTACTTTGTCCACCTTGCTATACACACAATTCTATGAGAGAAAACCCAATCAGTGTTTGCATAATGGAGAAGGACAAAGTGCATCCACTGAAGCTCTTTTAGCCCCAAAGTGCTCAATTTAGAAAACCAAGGTCAATCAAGGAGCACGTTGTTTCTGGTAGTCAACTTTCCAGGGGGCACAATTGTGTTTATTCAAACAGTACACCCATGCCCGGGACTTATCAGAGCACCCCAAGTGTCTCTCCTCCTTCCAATCCATGCTTTCCACTGGGCCCTGCTTCCAGCCCAGGGTTCAGAGGAGACACTTGTAGAAACTCTGGGAAGAGGCTGGCCATATGGATCAGAGCCAGGTGAAGCCTGCGGACGTCAGGGAGGTGGGAGCTGTGGCAGACTCCTCCCAGCTCCTACTTCATCCTCACCTCGGTTTGTGTGATTTTTTAACGTAGACAACTGTTCATATGTGTGTGTATTTAAGTTAATAAATTACCTCTCTGGCTGTCTTCCCCACGTGGTTTTGACATTGAGTTATCTCTTGATCACCTCTCATCCAACCAGTGGGGCACAGCAAGAGCAGAACCCCAAGTTCTCAAAGCGTTCTTTTCTCTAGACCTCCTGAAAACAAGAGGAGCCTGTGGCCACCTGGAAGAAAGGAAATGGTTTGCCACAATCTAGTAGTTTTTTCTGGTTGACTCCAACTCACTGGTGTCCCATGAACACCAAACCCTCCTCTAGGATGTGTGGTTCCTGGAATGAAAGTGTCAATCTCGGCATACTGCTGAGTCCCTTCCTGTGCGTGTCCTCAAGACTGCTTAGCCAGAAAGAAATATCACAGTACTCTGAGCCAGGAGAAACGGTGCTGCCGCGTTGGCTTTAGTGCTGGTGGGGGCGGTGAGAGGGGCCTTCAGTGCTTGAAATGCTGGGTTCTGAGATGATACCTGTGGATGCAACTAAGACATCCGGAGACTATTCTGCTCCCCACATCAGCCTGGCCTCTCCACCTGAACAAGGGCATTTTGCAGTGACCGCTCAGAGTTAGAGGTGACAAGAACGCAATCATGACTCAGGAGGCTCCCACACTAACAGTAAGTGAAGTTTGCCCCAGTAGTCACAGGGTCCCCTTGCTTCTCAGAACAAAGCTGGAGATGGCCACGTGAGGATGACAGCCTCGTCCTTAGAGGAGAAGTGACCCGGCAGCTCGAGAACCAGTTTTATAAGTAAGTATAGGGTTGTCCAGAGTTGCTGCTCAAGCAGTAAGTTGCTACCCTGAGCCTCCAGGGTCATTGTTCTGTTCAGAAGCGGGGCCGTCTCCCCATCTAGCCTCTCAGGCTTCAGCTTCATAATTGCTAATTTCCCTGTCCACCTCCACCACCTGCACACTCAGACGTGAGGAGGCTCTAGAAAACACCCTGGGCTTTTTCTCCCATCTCTTCTACTGCCACTCCCACTACCAGCCCTGCCATATTCCCATCACCTTCCAGAGCCCCTGAATTCTACACCTGGATTGGACCTCGGAGCCCCATAGATAATGCATCACTTTGATTTTGCAGATGAAGACAGTTCAAAGAAAAGTGACTTGTGTGAGTTCCCGGATCCTGTGCGTGGCCATTCTGACTGCCAGGCTGGGGCCTTCCCCACTGCAGTGCATCACTATCTGGGTCTGGTGCACCAAGATGTGCAATTTAAAAATCTCAACTAGGATCGGACACTCCACCGCCTCCCAGAAGTTAGCTCCCAAAGACCACGTGGGCCAACATAAGCAAAAATGCAACACATCCACTCTGAAGGGACTCTGTAGGCCAGTAATGCTCACAGAGTGAGTGCCACAGTCTCCTCTTTGTCTTTAGAGGTGGAGGCCACGGGAAGGCTATCTAAAGCAGTATTTCTTGGGGGGGTGAGGGGCGAATGATTAATCTCTCCATGTGACAGAGTAGATGTGACTTTTCTCAAAAAATAAATAAATAAATAAATAAATCTATTGTAACAACTTAAGACCTCTTCTGAAAAGACAGAATGGAAGACAAAATGGAAGTAATACCTACCTTCACTTGGGTGGAGGAGGTGGTAGGTGCACTGATCAAGCCAGCAGTCTGGTACTTACATTGCCAGTGGGGCAACCAACTACTTTGTTCATGACGTGCCAAAGCCCAAGGCTCGTCCCAGGGCTTCGCCTGTGCTCTTGTCCAGCTGAGTGCCTCCCCTGAAGCCCAGAGTGTGTGTTAGATGTTAACCTCACTGGGGAAGCAGTTAACATCATGAACGATGGAACCAAGTAGACGTTGATAAAAATCTCAGTCATACTGCTCACTAATAAGTGACCGGTGGGGTAAATGATTTTTGGCAAAACATAAACCACACGGAACCTAAGTTCTTTAATCTGTGAAATGAGGATGACTCATAGGATGGTCAAGAGAGTGAAAATCATTGAAATAATGTATGTAAAGGACCCAAGTAGAATATCTGATATACACAAGGTGCTGTACTTCCGGTTGCTAATGTTATCATTCACTCTTCAGGGAATTTACAGACTAGATAGAAGACAAAACTTTTTTTGATAATAAAATAAGCCATTGCAATACATTTCAATGACTGTTAGGAGACTGAAAATGCTATTGCTTCAGGATAGTAAACGGGCTGGCTGAGTCTTTGTGGAAAGAGGAGGGATTTGACCTGAGCTTTGCAAGAGTGTCTAAAGCAGACAGAAAATGGCAAGAGGCTTGGGATTGAGGAAGCGCAGAAGCTGAGTTTCATAGGCAAGAAAGCTCTCGGTGTATTTTGGAAGGATAGTGAGGGCTCATGGTGAGCCGGTCAGTAACTGGAAAAGAAGGCATGACAGACGTATATTGACCTGAAATTGTGAAGCATGTTAAATATAAGGCAATGGGGTTCTGCTCTTCGAGAAATAAAAAAACTTTCAGCTCTTTTGGAATTTCTTATTTAGCTAGAGTGTCCGGTTCCATTAGAGGGAATGGGATAAGGAAGTGGGGAGAAAGCTTACATCTGCTGAGTGTTAAGCAAGGTCCGCCGATACCTTCTTTCATTTACCCCATGCAGCAACCCTCATAAAGTAGGTGGCGGAATCCCTGCATTACAGATGAGGGACCTGATCCTGGAGAGTCGATGCTGTGCCCCGGCCACTAGGTCGTGGAGTGAGTAAGTGCATATGAGACTAGAGCCGATTCCACAGCCAGCCTTTGCTGTGGTGCGGCAACTTTCTGCCCAACGTAGCCGCTGACACTCAGGCGGAGACACCAGTTATTAGGGAACTATTGCCACAGCGGAGGAGATGGTGGAAGCGTGTCAGCTCCACGCTACCCCACTAGTCACTCTTAGCTTTATACTCAAGGGAATGGGCAGGAGGGTGTCGGCTTTCTAATACGTGTTTCAAGACTAGATCTTGTGAGGATCCTTAGGGGGTGTAAGTTATCTAGAATCTTGCTCCCATGCCAAGAAGTGAATTGGAGAGAAAGACTTTGAATACAGCACTTAAGAAAGATGCCCAGTTGAAAAGTGCACCAAAGGATGTCAGGCCTGCCACTGGCCCAGAGGAGAAGTAACGGGCGCTGGGGAGGGTGGTGAACAAGAAATGAGAAAAGGCCCGATGTTGCTCCGGTGGAGCTCCCTTCACAGAAACACTGGTGAGGACACAGTAAGGGACTGACGCCTTCCAGTACTTTGGGAATGACAGTAGCGAAGGGGAGGATCCTAGAGGAAGGAAGATTTATGTGGCCCCTCACACCCTGCCCAGGAGAACGTAAAATGGCACCACTGCCTTGGAAAACAATGTGGCAGGTCCTCTAAAAGTCAAACATAGAGTCACTCCATGCCCCAGAAGTTCCGCTGCTTGGGTGTGTGCTCAAGAGAAATGAAAACATGTCCACACAAAAAATGTTGCATGAATATTCATAGCATTATTCATAATAACCAAAAAGTGGAAACAACCCAACATTCATCAGCTGATGAATGAATAAACAGAATGTGAGTATTTGGGCAGTTAAAGGAATGAAGTAAATGCTACAACATGGGTGAAATCTGAAAGCATCATGCTTAGTGAAAAACCAGTCATAGAAGAACAAACCACCTAGAGTATGGTTTCCTTTATGTGAAATGTTGAGCTGGGCAAACAGAAAGTCACTGGGGCTGGGAAGCATGGGGTCACTGCTTAAGGATGTGGAGTTTCTGGGTTTCTCTTTGGGGCGATGTAAACGTCCTAAAATTGATTGTGGTGTTGACTGCATAACTGTGGGTGCACTGAAAACCATTGGACTATAAGCTTTAAATTGGTACGTTGAGTAGTATGTGAGTTAGATCCCATAAAGCTGTTAGAAATTTTTTTTTAAAAAAAAAAAAAGGAAGTGCTGGAAAGTCAGGAGCAAAAACCTGACAAGTGTGTCTCTGAACGGGGCTGGGGTGCAACCAGTCTTTGTGAGGCATGAGGGGAAAGTGAGTCCCAGACCACTCCACTCAGAAAACCAGCAGGGAGAAGGGAAAGTCCAAATGAGCTACAGCACATTTTTCAATTTGGAGAGACGGTGGCTGATTAAATCCCTACTCCCAGCCTGGGTCCTAACGTTTGTCAGCAGTAATCCGTGAGCACCGCTCATTATTTCAGAAAGGCGCGTGGAAACCTGGGATGTCTGTAGGGAGGAGCACAGGCCAGGTGCCATGGTACTTGTTTACCTCGGAGTAGGAATCGCTGTCACATCATGGTCACCTCCCTTTAGTTATGGTGGACAGTCAGAGCTGGCTTTTTGGTGTAAATAATGGCATCAGCACAGAAGTCTACACTTAGTGAACAAATTGTTTCCCCAGCATGTGGGGCATGGAGGTACCAACAAAGGAGCTCCTAGAAAGTGCAAAATTGGGGAACCACTGTTAATGAACAAAGGAGAAGAAAAAGAACATTATGGATAGAAAGAAATGGAGAGAGGGAGGCACACCCTGGTGGCCTTAGTGGATAAGGTCACTGTCCTCCACATACATCCCAATGACCTAGATAAACAATTAAAGTAAGTGCTTCTTCCTCCTCTCTTCCTGCATACCTGCCTACTCACCTTCATTGCTTCCTGCACCTTTCCTTTGAAAAACACAGGGGTGTGTGTGTGTGTGTGTGTGTGTGTGTGTGTGTGTGTGTGGAGAGAGAGAGAGAGAGAGAGAGAGAGAGAGAGAGAGAGAGAGAGAGAAACGCAAGCACGTGTGCAGGCAGGAAGGAAGGCTGGTGGGGAGAGAAAGAAGAAGGAGATGGGAGTAAAAATAATACCTTGTGGGTGACGACCTGAGAGTAACAGAGTTTACCAGGAAAGAGATGCAAACCCACACCCAGGGAGCTACAGAGTGTAGGTATGTGTAGAGGCCAGTGGGTGCCAGGAAAATATCAAACACTCACAAAACACTGCATCAGATCCTTGGCATATTCAACCCTCAGAGGCAGGATCACTTCCATTTCATTATACAGGTCTTTTCTAGTAAGCCCCGTCAAATCTTTGTGGAATGAGACCAGGCATGCATCCACGCGCACGTACCATGGGAAAGTGTTATCTTCTGCACCACTAATGAATATGAGGCCGACAAAACTTAACCAAGGTCATCCGCTAGTACGGAATAGAATTCTGAATCAGAAACTAGGGACGGGAGGGGCATGAGGCACTTTTTTCTTCTCAATTTCAGTCAATCTCCAACTAGTATGGAGTCTGTCACCTCCTGTTTCTCGGCTGTCCCCCTCGATCTCTGCTGACGCTCCTCCAGTCAACAGTCTCTTCGTGGTCTTCCTGCCGATGGCGGGGATCCTTCCTTGAACAGGTGACTAGCTCTCTGCCTCTCATCTTTAAATGGGGATCATAACCTGCGTCTGGGTTATATGGTGGCTAAATAAGTTAACGCATGTAGGGTTCTCCGTATAGAGCAAATGAGCACTCAGTAGGGCTACTTCCTGCTGCTGTTGTTATTATTTTTATTACTATTATTATCATTCTCTGCAAAGCTAGCAAGGTCATCTGATCACATTGTGCCTTAGCTTGTAGCATTAGTTTCCTATTGCCCTTCAGAGAGAGTTTGAATTTCTGAGCATCATGTACAAGACTCTTCATGATTTGGTCCACTGCCGTCTTCAGACTTCCGACCCCTACTTTTCCCTCTTTCTTTCTTTTGACTTTTATTCTCCATCCTCTGTAAACTTCCATTCGTTCCTGGAGGCACTCTGGGGTTCGTTTCCTGACCGCCTTATGAGCCTTCTCAACTCTGTACATCACGTTGATCACACTGATCACACTCGCTGTGCTAGAATTGCCTGTTTATCTGAGTCCTCCTCTATACTATCAGCCCCATCATGGCCAGAATAAGCTGTCAGTCTTACTCATCACTAACTTCAGAAATTAGCATGGTTCCTGGCACAGCATAGGGGCTCAATCATTATTAGGTAGGTAAGGAGGGAGGGAGAGAAGAGGAGGGAGACAGGGAGGAAGTGGGGGGAATGACACAGACCTGGGTCTCCAAGTCCAGTGTTCCGTATTAGTCCAGCCTGCTGGCCGCCCTCCCACAAAGGAGAAAGGGCTGTGTGCGGTGCTGGGGGAGCGTGGGGCTCCAGGATGACTTTTCGCTCCCTCTCCAGTCCTATCCCCACGCCGACTAGTGTTTTCTTTCTTAAACAAACCTGAGATTATAACTTCCCTACATAAAAACCCAAAGAGCTTCACATTGCTCAAGCACAGGCACACCAGGTCTCAGATCTGATCCCACACCCCCTTCCACATCACCTGCCTCATTTCACTCGGCTCCTTCCTGTCACTCCAGTTGCTGGCCATCTCCCAACAACAGGCTTCCCTTTCCTGCCAGGGTGACTTTTCCGGGTCCCGCTCCTGTGGATGAACCTTTCCCAGCCCAGATCAGTTGTCCCTGCTTCCAGATTTTCCAGTCCCCTTGATCCGGGATCCTGAGATCTTGTCTCCTGGCTCCAGTGTAGCATCTAGACCTTGAAACCACCCCAGCTTCACCACTTGTGAGCTGTTTGTGTTTAGGAAAGTCACTTAGACCCTCTTAAGATACAGATCTGGTCATTTACAAAATGATTTGATAAAACGGAAGTGATAATTCCCACCTTACACATCTGCTGCTTGGAATGCCGACCAGCCCTGGTGTCCGGCCTCGGAGGAAAAGCAGAAAGAGAAA
This sequence comes from Solenodon paradoxus, assembly GCA_004363575.1. Lineage (NCBI taxonomy): Eukaryota > Metazoa > Chordata > Mammalia > Eulipotyphla > Solenodontidae > Solenodon > Solenodon paradoxus. The sequence goes on along the minus strand of RJWH01011565.1, from coordinate 3,317 downwards.
GACAAATTGCCCCTGAAAGCAGAGGGAGGCAAGGAGGCCTGAGGAGCCAGAGGAGGCGCTGAGCTGGGCTCCTCGCATGTGGGAGGAACCAAGGCTCGGTGTCAAGGGCAGTGCTGGAATTTGCGAGAAGGGCAAAGAGGCAGTGGGCTGCAGGGCCAGGTCTCTCCCCCTCTGCTCAGCAGGCCACAGCGGGCAGCCATGGCTGGCACCTCACGGGCGCCACCACACAGAGGACGGGCTGGCCTGATCACTGCTGAGAGGCCGAGGGCCTGCCCTTTGGAATTATATACCTGTCAGCTGTGGTCTGTCCTATCCTCATCCAGCCTGTTTGTTCTGAGGTGCGGACATGAGTGTGAGTGACTGCAGGAAGCGAAAGCTCTCCTGCCTCAGGGAGACAGGCTGCGCTCCCAGCCTCGGGGTTCGGCCTTCCCCTTCCAGGGGAAGTTGATTTAAGCTTGTTGGATTTATCTAACATTGGTAAATGGTAAACTGTGTAAATTTGCTATGTTTTCCAGGGACAGTTATTTATGGAGGGGCATTTTTAACTCAAGTGCAGAAGTGTTAAATCATTATAATAAATTCACGCTATTCAGACTTTCTTACATTGTAATAAATTTTTTTTCTAAGCATGAATGAGGAGATCCATGATTCCTCTAATACACCATTATGTATTTCTTCTCAAAATGACACAGCTTACTATATCAATTTGGAGAATAATAGGAGGAGATTTACTGCGTTGGAGGGAACAGAGTGGAGTAGCAGTGAGTCTGAGGAGGGCTTGGGGCCAGTGACCCCGGACAGAAGAAGACCTGCAGCTCTGCCTGCTTTCCCTGTGGGATGAGCATTAAGTGCAGCCACAGCAGGGGCGCCTGGCAAGGGGCCTGGCCCCTGAATCTCCCAGCACACCTGACAGCAGAGAAATGGGGCTGGTGACCCAGGGACCTTCTGTCCTGTCCTATCCGGGGGAGTGGTAGAGGAGGACTTGACCAGAAATGACAGCTGTCTCTCCCCTGACGCCAATTCCCTTCCGAGAGCATGGGTCTGAGTAGCAACCTGCCCTGCACACATTCCTCTCTCATCCTACCTCTCCTCTCAGCCCTCACCTGGGTAAACACCTGGGCTGGAGGAGTTGTAGCATCTGTCAGAGGCTCAAAGGAAGAGCTAAGCCAAAAAGCTCGGAACGCACTGGTCATTTTTTGACTGTCCACTTTCTACTGGGCAAGGCCCAGTGTCCTTGCTCCTGACCTCCAAACAGGCCCAATGTCCAGCTGCAGTTAGAGGCCCTGGGGGTCAGTGCAGCCACAGATGCCTGAACAGCAGTCCCAGGAGGGACCTCTATCAGGAGTTTCCCAGCAACTGGGACATTCGAGCTGGACAAAGGCAGGGAAGGAGATGTGTGTGTCCATGGCAAGAAGACAGCCCTGACTCGAGGCCCGTGAGCTCACAGCCAGCCTCGAGTGCTGTGCCTCGTGTCTAAACTTGGGGGTGCATCCGTGCCCCAAGCAGAGCCCTGCATCGATTCCAGTACTCAGAGCAGTCTCCACTTTACCAAGTGCTCCGCCAGAGCCCTAGGTTCGAGCCCCCGGCCTGCCACCATAGCAACATGATGCCGAGTGAGTCCCTTCACTGGTGCAGGCTCAGTGGTTCCATCTGCAAAATGTAGAGCACACTGTCTGGCCTGACTCACAGCCCCCTGGGCATCCAGGGGGCTCAGGCACCAGCTGGCAAACAGCTGCAAACCACTTCATACCTCTCAGGTGCCTCCATCAGGAGTCAAGGCTGGCAAGGGGCAGGGGCCCTGAAGCATGGCAAAAGGGATTCTGTGACAGCCGGGCAAACTCCTCCTGCCAGCTCCCCTCCCGCCACTTACTGCTGCCTGCCCTGCCTCAGGCTGTGCTCCAGCCCCTGCTCGGCTCAGCAGGACACCCTCTGCACCCTCGCCCCACTTTCAGACTACGGTTGGGCTGCCTCCTCAAGAACTGGGACTGTGCCAGAGCCATCACCTCATCCCCAGGGGCTTCTCAGGTCTCCTCTGCCTCAACTTCCCTGACTCTGCAGACCTCAACCTTTGGGGACTGTCAGGAGCACACAGAGCCAAGAGCTGTTCCAGGCTGGGGACTCCTGTGTTGTGGTCCCCACGGCCACCTCCTCCACAGGGGTGCTCTCCGGTCGCTCCCCCGGCCCCCTCCTCGCCCCAGTCTCACTCCACATTTGTAGTATTTTCAGACACATTGTTTCTCGATTCAGATGGAAGATGGTACTGTTTTCTTGTTTGGCTGGTCAGGCTGCCCCGGTGGATGGGAGTAGGAACAGGCACCCTGATGGTTCTAGAGCCGGGGGCGGGGTAGCATCTCCTTCACTGCTGCAGGCAGAGCCCTTGGCGGCCTCCTGGTGCTGCTGTGACCTGTGATGACTCCTCCCTGTTGGGGGCTTCTCCTTCAGGCATCCGGGCACACCAGCTGGTGTGCCCGCTCGGCCCCGCCACGGCTGACCCGTCACTGTTCAAACAGGACACACATTTCTTCAAAACTTTTATTTGAAGTTTGCTGGACAGAAAAGCTTTAGAAACCATACAAGGAACTCCTGGTAATACCCTTTACCCCTATTTTCTGAACGTTAAACATTTTAACTCATTTGCTTTGTCATTCACTTTTCACACATATAAACACAGATATCATTACTGTTTTCTGAAATATTTGAGAGTAAATTGCAGACATAATGCTCTTCTTTCCCCCAAATAGTTCGACATGGGTTTCCTACAAAAACAAGGACATTTTTTTTTAACCACACAGTACAATGATCCAAATCAGAAAACTACCTTTTTACAGAGCCATGGACTAGAATCTACAGACCTCAGTTCACATGTCATGTTTCCTTGTTAGCAGTCCCCTCTAAGTTTCCTTTCTGCAAATACCTGTTTCAACAAAAGAAAAACAATCCTGGCCAGGATCACAAGCCGTGTGTCGTGGTCACATCTTTTTACCAGAGTAACACCACTGTGTTGTAGACTGGCCCCCGGTTTGGATGTGTCTGATGTTTTCCTAGGCGTACACTCAGAGTGCGCCTGGTTTAGGGCCTGGTTTAGGGCATCACATGCCTGGTTTAGGCATCACATGCCTGGTTTAGGGCATCACACTGGGGGGGCCCACCACAGCTCTTTCTTTCCTTCTAGCTGATGTGAACTGTCACCACCTGGCTGAACTGTGGAAGTATCTTGCATGTGCTGGGGGTGGATACTTTGTGACTATGGGAACATGGTTTCTCACCTGCCTTTTACCCTCTAGTTTTTTACCCATCCGTTGACAGTCTGCACCCTC
>RJWH01011564.1:0-11716 GCA_004363575.1 Solenodon paradoxus | reverse complement strand
GGTGCCTGTCCCACAGGCTCTCAGACCCCAGGCAACGGAAAGTCCCAGGGAGGGGTGGTCACAGGACCCCCCCAACCCGCTACCACCAGGGTTGCTTGCAAAGTGCTGCACGAGGACCAGTGAAAGCCCCACCCCTAGCAGACCCCCCTCCGATGCCTTTCCAGACAGAAATGGACCCCCGATCCAGACCCGAGTCTTCACAAGGACATGGAATCGCTGTGCGACCTTAGTCCACGTCCACCCTGTCTGAAGCTCCCCTCCTCGCCTCCACGAAAGAGACACAGACATGGATGAGACGCCCTGGGGGCGAAGATTTATTTGTCATCAAGGCCATAGACAGCGTGTCCGCCCGCTGTCGTCTCGGGGGCTCAGAAGACGGTCACGGACTCCACGGTCAGGTCTCCGCCCACCTCCAGCAGGCGCGCGTCCTGGCCTGGCAGGCGGTGGCGGAACTGGTGACACACCGCGTCGTCAACCGCGATCTGCGTCGTGGGGGTCAGAGTTCACTGCCAGTGCCACCGGTCGGCTCATTCCTGACGTGAGCCCACGCTCTGCGGGCCGGCAGGCAAGCCTCCAGGACTGAGGGCTCCCACGGGGAAAGTGGGTTCTGTCCTTATTACCCGTCTTCCCTGCAGTTAAATGAGCCGGCCGTCGGAACTGGTGGCTCACCTCGTCGTCAACCACGATCTGCCCCCATGCACAGCCAGGCCGTCCTCGGTCTTGTCCCGGCCCCGCAGGACGCTCACCTTGAAGGCCTCCTGGGTGGGGATGAGGAGCACCTCGAAGGGCTTTCCCCTCATGAAAGGGATAATTCTGTCCCGCTCCTCTGGGCCCCAGGCCCCCTGCTTGAAGGTGTTGTAGACGACCACTGCACTGTTGAACCGGGGGTTGATGTGCAGGGCGATGTCATGATTCGGCTCTTCGCTGCTTGACAGGTTGATGAAAAACCTGGGAGTTGGGAGGCTGGTGTCAGAATGACGCCAGGCCTGGTGACTTAGCGGTTCAGTCTGCCTGACGCAGACTAGTAAATCCTCAGGACTCAGGGTCAAGACCTGGGACCGGGGAACAACTAAGACCAGAGATTAAGTGAAAGAGAGTAAAACAGAGTACTTCTTCCTCCTCTCTCTTCTTGCCTGCTGTCTCTCCTTGCCCTCATTCGGGCCACACCTTTCCTTGAAAAAAAAAGAATGACGTCAGGACCACGAACCATCCATCCCGGCAAGGACCTGGAGCAGGACTTGCGGGCACAGCTCGGCCACATGCACAGGTCCCGGGGTGGCCCTCACCGCACAAGGAGGGGCTGTGCCTCGGGTCAGGGAGCCCAGATCCAGGACAGACCAACACATCGGGGGCCGGACACACACAGCTAGTGAGTGTCACCAGCCATGGTCTCAATCATCAGTTTAAAATGTCTGGGACTTACAAGGAGCTGTGGGGCTGGTGGTTGTATCCACGTGTGGAGGGCTGGCAGCAATGCCAGGAGCCAAATCAGTCCGTGACACCTCGTTTCCCAGGAACCTATGTTCCTGGACTCGGGAAGTCATGGGATTGATGCCCAGTCCTCCCCAATGCCCGGGGCACCTCCAGTCACAGGACATGTTGGTGAGTCCCGAGGACTGAGACTGGAAGTCCTAGCACTGAGGTTATTCCCCTGGACCCCCAGGTTCTTCAGGGGACAGACAGAGCCCAGCTCCAGAGTCATGGGGCTAAATAGGGAAGTCATGTGTCCCATAAGTTCCAGAAGAACCATGGGAGCTTCAGGCCCTGCCGGAAAGGTGCTGACACGTGCAGGAAGTCAGGCCGGGGGTCGTGGAGCCCTCCCCGCCACGACCGCCGGGCCGAGACTCACTGGGAAGCACTGGGTTCCGGAATACCACGGATTCTAATGATGGTGCCAACTTCCACGCCACTGGGAAGGGAGGTCGTGAAGCTTTTCTTCTCCAGCGGAGCGCTCTCAGGGGTGAAGGGAACCATGGAAGCAAGGAGAAAGGCACTTGCATCAGACCCCCGAGAGAACATCTCCAAGAACAGAGAGAAGAATGGGCACAGCGATCAAGGAGAAGAGGAAAGAGATGAGAGGGAAACACAATCAGCAGAAGCTGGAGAGAGTCCGGTCCAGAAGGAGGAAGCCGGGAGCGTTGGGATGAGACGGGCCAGCCCAGAAGCCACAGCCCGGGCACATCAGACATACTGGCGGCCACTTCTCCTTTGCGACAGTGGATGTCAGCAAGACCACTTCCCCGCTCCCAGATCTGTGCAGCCACGGGTCAGGGACCCCCAACACCCAGCTCTGGAGACTCACAGCGATCTCGGCCATGGCTCTGACACTGGGCCGGCGGTGTTGGTGGATTGGGTATGACTGATGGACCTTAAGTAATGGAGACATGGGACCGTCCCTGCTGACTCAGGCCATCTCCTCCTACACCCACACCCGCCCCTGGCACGGATCCTGTCCCGGGGCCAAGCTGGCACAGCCCCACTTCCTGGGGCCGCTGACTCTACTCAGTGATGGTTCCCATGTCACCGCCCTCCACGTTGAGTCAATAGAGAGAGCTGATCATGATAACATGAGGGCTCGCGGTCCAGCATTCACCCGGCTCTGTCTTCCTGCTTCCTGGCAGACAAGACCCTTATGCCCATTTCCGACATGGAATCCTGAGTCCGGAGAGGCTGAGCTGGGGCTGGAACTCGCACGTCTCCCCCAGGACGGCTGCTGCCTAGAGCCCGGATGTCTGCCCCGCACCCCAGCTCACACTCTGGACTGTGATAACCACCTGTGACAGCCTCAGTCGGAGACGGGGCCTCCGAGGGCAGGACACATGCCTGGTGGTCACTGCTGTGTCCATGGTGCCCAGAACAGGGCCTGGTCACAGAAGAGCTCAGTCAGCATGGGAAAGGGGAAGAAAGTAACCGGCTGCCATGTTCTGAGTCTGTGGGTCTGCCTGGGACATCAAGAGGTCCTATGCCCTCAGCATGCCTGAAAGAGGACACTGGTCACCATGTGTAGATCAGAAAAATGATCTCTAGAACAACTGACTCCAAATACCAGCCGCACAGCACCACAGAGATGTGTTTCTTATCTTCTTATCTCTGGAAGGTTCTCTCTTGCTTATTCAGCCTCTGGAAGATCATCATATCTCTCTCTGATCCCCTGTCTCTGTCTGTCTCCCTGGTGTTCCTGTCCCATTTCTCCTTTGGTCTAGTTCCACCCCCAAAACTGGTACCCTCTCCCACTGACATTCAGAACAGGGGGTGGAGGTGGGCAGTCCCAGGCCCCAACCCCACTCTGGGAACGAAGTGGGACCCCATGTCCAGTCCCACAGCACAAGACTCCGGAAGAGGAATCCAGGCATGGAAAAGCAGTGTGGCGAGAAGACTGAAAGAAGATTCTGGAAGACGGGAAGTTGGACTGTGGGAAGCGAAGTGTGTGCTCAGCTATCTTTCTAAAACCTTAGAAGTGCCCTCCGACTCCCATGGAGGAAAAGGCCTGGAGCAGAGACAGGCCAGAAAATTCAGACTTTTATAAAAATAATCAAATTCAGAAGTCAATCCGCACTCTAGTTCAACCCCAAAAGCCTCCCAGTCTCCCCATGTCCCTCATGACACTAGGGGCTCCTGAGGGTCACACATTACAGTTGGGGAGTGGCTCAGAGAAAGAATTAGGTAGCTTTAGGCAGCTTTGGGCTGGAAGCCCCTGAAAGTGATTGAGGCTCAGACAGGGGCAGTGCTCAGCAAAGGCCACACAGCAGAGGGCCAGAGCCTGGGCTGGAGGCTGGGTCTATGAGCAAGGGCAGAAGCAGGACTTCTGATGGAGGACAGTCACAGTTAGGTTGTAACAGCACAGCTCCAAGGGGAGCCTTTCACAGAAAGAGGACTCCATGTCTCTTATGACATAGGGTCCCCATTTCTAATGTCTCACTCTGTGTATCGCTTCTGATCCCAATATTTCCTCTGATTTCTTCATTGTCTAAATTTTTTTTTTTTTTTTTTTTTTTAAGGAGAGGTACAGGCAGCTGTGAAGGCGAGTAGGCAGGCAGACAGGAAGAGACAGGAGGGAGACGCACTTCATTTTCATGCAGCTGTTCACATCGGCTGTCTCCTCTGGACCCGGGACCCGGACCCGGGACCTGAACCCAGGGTATGTGTCTTGCAGCGTTGGGAGGTGGCTGTCGGAGGTGCAGCTACACCAGGGCCCTCTGTCTGATTATATCTTCACAAGAGGTGAGTCCAGACTTGACTTGGTGTTTGGACAAGTGTTTGCATTAACCTCGTATCACATTAATTCGGGTTCAAGTCCCTAACTCAGATGTGCACTCCCTGAAGGATTCTTACGCATTTGCATTGACTATATCAGTTCACGTAGAGCATTTTCAGGACCATGTTATTTCCATTTTCAAATGGTTAATGAAGGTCGTTATTTCCCAAGAATCTTTTTGTTGTTGTTGTTGAACTCGACTTCCCTTTAGAGAATGTGTAGATTTTTAAACAGAATAACTATGAGTTTTGACATAAAGACCATGGAAAACCAGCACCCCAGTTTCACTTCTGTCAGGCCCCTTGCTATCAGCCAACCCCCTTCACCAAGTCCAGAAATCCATGTCCTCCCTCAGCCTCCTAGCCACAGAGCTCACTTGCCATGAACACGCTATTGGGGTGGGCAGTGCATTGAGTTGCTGGTATTTGCACATTTCCAGGAATAATTCCAATTCAGATGAGCTGCTGCCCACACAGTGGCGATTGGGACTGAAAATCCCTGGTTCTGCTAACGTCAGCTGGTCAGTGACTGTGGATCAGTTTCTGTACCCACCGAAGTTCATTTGGGGGCTTCTTTGGTTTTCTCAATAAACATTTAAATGAGGAAAATGACACAGTGATGATTCAGAATTTTCTTAGTAATAAAGTTCATGAGAAATGTAACTGTCCTATTTCTGAATATAGTACATTGTACAAAGTCAATCACTGTTCAGGAAAAGCGTTTTCTGTCACGTTGTATTGGGAAGTTGTTGCTACATATATTTGAAACACAAAAATAAGTTGCATACACGACTGTAACTTTGTGATTTATAAGACATACAGACCTCGTTCACTCTGTGAAGTTGTATTAAGCATTTGATCTTCATTCACAGTTTCTGGCTCCCAGCTCCTCAAAGACTTGGACTTTCCTCAGCTTCTAGAAAGCCCAGTTTTCTTGTTATATCAATGAGGTGAATTTGGGGGAACAACTCAAGACAGGGGCTGGTTCAGGAGAATCTACTTTGTGTTTAGACAGCTGGAATATCCAGTCACAACCTCAGACCTCCAAGGAGATGAAGGGGCTGGAGGCTGAAAGACATTACCAGTGGTCAACGCTTGATTCCGGTGTGCACCTGCATGGAAGTCTCTAGAAGGCCCAGAAAGGACAAGCTGCACAGATGGACATGTGAGATTTGGGGAAACACGCCTGGTCGGGCATGGAAGCCTGCACCCACACCTCGCCCATGCATCTCTTCCTTCCGGTCGTTCCTGACCTCTGTCCTTTGTAATAAATCAGTGATCTTGTGAGTAAGCAGGTGTCCTGAGTGTTGAGTGCTGTCTAGCAAATGGATAGAACTCGATGGGGGTCCTGGGAATGACTGATGTAGATCCAGCTGGTCAGAGCCCAGGTACCACCTTGTCTTGTTTTTTAAACCTGTAGCCCCAGGAGGCAGTCGTGAGAATCTCTAAGCAGCAGCGGGGAGTTATAGACACAGAACGGGAGGCCTGGAGCACCAGCCCGGTGGTGCGGGGTTGGTCCTAGAGCTGTCATGTCAACTATTAGTCACGAGTTGACTTCGTTATGACTGTGGAGTCATCTCTTTTAAAATATCTTTCATGCTAGATAACTAATATTCCTGTTTTAAGCATGTATTTGTGTACCATTCTGTGAGGTTAAATCTGTACGTTGTTTTACAAACCTGCCACCACCCGCCTTAGAAGTTCTTCCTCCCCAGCTGCTCCACAGAAAGTGAAATCCGACTCCCCCCACCCCAGCTCCGAGCCCCAGGCTCCTCTCATTCTCCTTTCTGTCCCCATGAGTGGACCCGCTCCTGTCGCTCTGTGTGTAAGGCGTCCTGCAGCCCGTGTGCTTCTGTGAGTGATGAGTGTTAAGCGCATCTGAGAGAGAACTAAAGTGAAGGCACACATGTGCCTGCAGAGAAGGTGATGGACACCCCCCAGCACAGCGCATGCCCCTTGGCATTAGGTGACTCCAAGAAAAGTACACTTGGGAAACCTCTCAGGAAGAACATTCTGATCTCCTCTTATCAGGACACAAAGCTCCCACATGAGAGATGCCCTCCCTCTACCAAAGCCAGTGAACTTGCTGTCATCAAGTTGACCCCAAACAATTATATACAAACAGGCCTTGTTGGCATCGTTCTCATCTTTCATCAGCCTCTCTCATGTAGTAGTTTAGTTACTTTGCCGCAACCGTCTCTCTTGTTCAAGGGATGATGAAAGCATGCAGACTTACCCATATCTTTGAGTCTTCCTTTCCTTATGAGGCCTCCAGAGTCCCATAAAGCTTATATAAACATGTATGCTTTGATCAATTTAATGAACAAAACGAAATTTTAACTTTGTAGAGAGCCTTAGGAGAGCAGAATACTATTTGAACATGAGATGTGTGTTTGATACATCAGTGGAATACTCAGGCCCAGATGACAAGTCTAAGGAGAGGTAATGTTTGCCTCCCCCACAGTGACATACATGCATCTGTCTGCATGTCTGCATGTCTGCATGTCCCACCTCCTCCCCTGAGGCCGGGAGCTGAGACAGCTGGACAGGATTGAGCACATGTGACCACAGACCTGGTTCCTAAGCTCCACACCTCTCTCCACTGAGATCTCTTGCAGAAATGTCTGCTTCCAAGAATAGAGCAGACAGCCTGTCAGACCTGCCAGGAGCAAATTACCGTGTCAGAGAGAAGGACTTGATCACAGAGAGCTGGGCCATGTTGGACAGCACAGGAGCTGCACCTGGAGCAGGAAAGTTGTGTCGACATACAGAGATGACAAGGAGGCCATCAGATCTTGTTGATGCTGTTCTTTCCTTTAGGGCTGTTGTGACAGAAACTCCATCACGGGGTGGCTTACGAACGGCAAAGACTTGTTTCTCAGATTCTGGAGACAGGATGTGACAGGTGCGTGCCAGCATGTTAGAGGTTTGGTGAGAATTAAATCTTGATTCCTAGATGGGCTTCTTCTCACCGGGTCCTGACGTGGCTAAAGGGGCACAGGAGCTCCCTAGGGTCTCTGGTAAGAACATTAGTTACTTGCGTTGTTTCCTGGCCTGTCCCCACAACCTGCTTACCAGCCTCAAAGGCTGAAGGGTCACAGCACAGGGTGAGGCCTGGAAGTGCCAGTGATCCCTTGATCCAAGTCATCATGACAATCTGCTCCCAAGGATAATAAAGTGAATTAAAAATCACAAAGTCAAAAAAAACTTTAGACACTTATCAGAGGTCATTTGCATATGTGTAAGCAGACACCCAGCTAAGTAAGAGAATTAGGAAAGAACAATAAATCTAAACAGAATAATAGGTCAGGTGACATATCCATCAGCAGAAAGTCATCTGAAGGATGTGGATGATAATAAACTGAGAAACTGTCATTTGAAACAAAGGACAGAGACTGGGGATAGACTAGGGGACTCCATGCTCCATCAAAAAGGTGTGAGAATGTGACCATTTGCAGTTTCCAGTGAAGCTACAATGTCTCCTGTGTCACAGGCATTTCAGTGATATGGCCTTGCTGTTTTCCCACCAGGGGTGTCCTGTGACCCCAGATCTTGCACTAGGGTCTGCTAAGGCTGGTGCTACCCGATGCTAAAGCAGTAATGATTTGCGTAAAATGCTGTCAGCCTGTCACCGGGGGTCATCTGGAACCTGAGCCACTACCTAGAGATCTGGTCACCCCAAGGGGGCCGTACTGTGAGGAAACTCATGGCACCTGGAAAGGGCCCAGGAGCAGAGGGCCACAGCACTGAGATCCCAGCAACAGACAGATGGACAGACGGACAGACAGACAGCGTGTGAGTGAAGAGAACTCCATAATTCAGCCAAAGCTCTCACATCAGCCCCAGCCGTCGGGTCTTCCCAGCCCCAGACACTGAGAGTGGAAACAGCACGCCCGCACCCGCACCCTATCTGCATTCCTAATCCACAGTCAGTGAGCAAAATAAAATTGTATTTGAAGTTGTCAGGCTGGGAGAAGGTGTTCCTCAGCAAGAGTAACTGGAACAAACCTTGTGTGGGGAGGGCCGTTGGTAGGTAGCATCTTCCTTTCATAAAACCCACTGATGACAACCACTGACTTCCAAGTGATGTGCCCTCGCACACACCCCACAGCCCCAGGTATGATCAGCGTCCGCCCTGTGTCCTCACTGCAGTCTGACGCGGGAACCACTACTGGTGTCCGTCCCTTCTTTCACCAACAGAGAGAGAAAAGCTTCCATCTTCAGATGGCACAGCTGGGAAATCAGAAGTCAGAATATTGTCTCAAGATTCTCGCACTTGCTCACTATGCTTTAAAGAATTAAAAAAAACAATCAACCCTGAGGGAAAACGAAAAGGAGACAGACCAACTATGCTTCAGAGACCTCACAGACCAGACCCTGCTTTGGAGGTGGGCAAATAGAGAAAAATCACGGAGCCCAGAACCGCTAGCGGGCTCAGGAAATGTGCCACCAGGTGCTTCGGCAGGTGGGACTCAAGCGCAGGAGAGACAAATCTCCAGTATGGGGATGAAGCTGAAGATGTAAGATGACCGTTGCCAGGAGACTCCTTTCCCCAAGGCAGGCACCAGAGGGCAGACACAGAAACAGTCAGGGACAAAGTCCTGGTGAAAGAGGAATAGAGTGTCGAATCATAGGAATGTGCTGAGTGATTCAGAAAAGGGACGGAGAGCTCGGGATTCGAATCATGAAAGTACAGAAACTAAGTGAATACAAAACAAGATGCCCGTGACTCCAGGGAAAATATAAGCTCCTGAAAAATAGAAGAACCCGCCAGAGAGAACCTGCGTGGCTGGAAGGAGGATGGTGCTAACAGAGAGGAACGTAAGCACTGGACGTAACCTCAACAAATGACCTCATGACTCTACTATAGAAGAGTGACAGAGCAGGCATGCAGCTCTGGAGAGGGATGAGGAGATAAAACTTTTTTAGAGGGAAATCAATACATAAAATCCAACATAGAACAATCCAAAGGTAGGCAGCAAAAAAGAGATTATTTAGATTTATGGATGTAAAATCCAACTAAAAGAATTTGCTTTCTCACTTGGGGTGTGAGAAGGTAGGATGGGATTAAAAATGTTGTTTTCCACAAGTTTGTGCAATTTGTCAGTAAACTGCACACATATGAACTTTAGGCTCTGTTGACAGGTCTTAGTGACTCAGCAGGTAAAGTCACAGCCTTTGGTAGTTGTCATCCACAAACGTCCAAGGACCCAGGGTCATGTCCCAGGGATAGGGGGATATAAAATATATATACAACAAAATAAAACGAAATTCTTCTTTTCCCTAACCTCCTGGTGCCTGCCTACTCACCTTTATTCCTTTCTGCACCTTTGATTTGAAAAACTTTGGCTATAACGTGCCTGGAAGAAGAATGGTGCTAACGAAGAGAAATGTAAATACTGGACTTAACCTAAACACATTTTCACAGGATAAACACAAGGGGCACTGACTTTTGAAACTCAGGAGCGGCCATAAGAAATTCCAGGTATTCTAAGAACTCCCCGGCCTTCTTCGGGTCATGCAGATGGTTGTATCTCCTGCCATTGACGTTTTTCATATGTCCCGGAGCAAAAACACACCATCCCCACTGTATGGTCTCCAAACTCTGACCTACTGAAGCCATAAGCTGCCAAGCTTTGGCTAATAGCTTCATCAGAAAAGAATGCAAAGATCGATCCAGGAGTCTGATTAACAAAGAAAATAAAGTGAATATTGAATGATATGCTACCTCACTCTAGTACAGTCCACCCCTTTGATGACAATAGTATTGTCCTACCCAGAGTGCACTTCCCACAACTTCCTATGGAGTCAACCCGAAGACACAGCTACTGAGTCTAGATCTGAATCCAAGATTTTGAAGGAAAACAGTCTTCTTTATCATGCCCAGAAGTGACTGGCCCTGAACTCCCATAAGCAAAGTTGAGGAATTCATTCTTATTCAACAAAGGATAGTAACAGAAGCAGAAAAAGACTACATAACAAAGAACAAGTCCACAGGACATGATGAACAGTGCACCCTTGTGTGTTCAAGTGGTATGTCATGGTGAAGTTAATAATATTCCAAATTTCCAAATTTGGAAAATCTAAATTTTGATACTTAATGCTGTTGGATACCATTCAAGTGTGTTAGGCATGTTGGAAATAGTTATTTACATAGCTATTTTTGAGGACTATCTTAAAATCTTTTGTCCATTTTACTTGTTATTTGTCTTTTTATTGTTGACACTATGGGTTGGGTATCCTTCATAATCTCTATAATCAATTTTAAATCTTCCCAGGGTCAAAAACATTAATCCACTATGCAAAATTTAGATGAGTAACCACCCACTGTAGGTTTTTTTCACACATAATCCACCTAATTCCCCTTCTGCTATGCCTTCTAGAGATGAAGAGGTAAGAATTACCTTTCCCACACTCCCTTATAGCTAGAGTCACATGTGACTGTGTTCCGCTAGGCTGATGTTGTGCCCTGTAAAACTCAGACGATGGAAGGGAGGTGGTACTGGTGAGGAGACTGAAGACCATTTTGGCAGTGGAAGAGTTGGTTTCTGTTTCTGGGTGAGTGGGACAAGAAGTGGCCGCAGAATTTTCTCTAGATCCATTTATTGACTTTGTAATATTGAGGCTTGTTCTCTAGTCTTTCTGATATATGTCATTGAATTCTAATGCCTGAAACCAAGAACACGGCCTTCAGTGGCATCAGTGGTAGTGATAGAGATGGGGTCAGCTCAGAATGACCAAAAGGAATTCTGTAGGCATTTTAAATACTTTAACACAGTAGGTTTATTAGAGAGAAAGAGACAGCACAGGCGACATATTCTGTGGGCATGATGAGAACTGTGCCATCAGGCTGAGAGGGGGCCGGGCAACTTCTGATGGAGGAATAAACTTTTGATAGAGGAATAAAGAAGTAGAAAAATGAAGGAATAAAAGTTAAACAGTAAAGAGTAAAAGAGTAATAAGAGGCAGTTACAGAGGACATTCTGTGAAACTTTTCAGAGGTCTGGGTAATGGTCCAAATGCCAGTGTACTGGCCCCCATGCCAATTGTTTCAGGAGAAGTGGAGGACTCTGGCTCTCTGGGATGCCTCACCTGGCCAGTTCTGTCACTTCTCCAGTAGTTTGGAAAAACAGTGCTGCCCTTTCAAGCTTTCACAGCAGCAGAGATGGGACGCAGGTGGTAGCGCTTAGAATACAGAACTAGGTGCACAGAAACAGAAGAGAGGAGGATTCAAATTGCAGAGTGGAAGGCTGGTGACATTTGTTGTCTGCTGACAAAATATTCAAATACCTACCCTTCCCAGAAGGGCTAAGATATTAGCAAATGTTTGGGAGAACACAGAGCTAACCCTCCTGCTGATGAAGATACTGTATAATAGCCCTGAAGGAAAGGACAGCATCACTGCGGATCGTGGCTTCCTGTGTCATCACGCATGTCAGGCACGACTCTCACAGCTCCCGAT
>RJWH01011563.1:0-11697 GCA_004363575.1 Solenodon paradoxus | reverse complement strand
CAGTGTAGAGTACATAATGAGTCATGAGTTTTAGTACACAAAGTTATAAATGTTACACATTCTGCACAAATAGATACATAAAGTACTAAGTGGTAAACTGAAATTGATGAAAAAATTATTCTTTTTATGAATAAATGCAATAAAAACAGTGAAAAAGCATGTAAAACTCACTATACAGAAGTTTAGAAATCAGAAAGCATTTCCAGTAGAGATATTAGTTGACTAATCCACAAATATATCCAATCTTACAGGTAATGTAATCATGGCAAGTTAAGTTTATTAACATGCTCTTTTTACCTTCATAAATTAAAAAGGAGGTGAATATGAGAAATGTATGTCTCAGGTATTTCTGTGTAAGGTCATGCTTGCAATTGCTCATTAGTCAAGTTTTGTTATCAGTAAGAAGATACAGTCAAATACGTTCAATCTTATAGAACTCCACTGATTATTGTCTCTCTCAACAGCTTATACCTTATTTCTATACCCAAATATTTAAAAACATTTTGTACTGAAATTTAATTTTTACTAGGAGACTTACATCTCCCGTTTTCTCTCCTAACTGGGCTACCATATCCACCACTGAATAGTCAACATTGACCATTGCAATTCCAACTTCAATATTCACTTCCATTTTGGGATATTATGTCACTTTATTAACTAGCAAACACTTACAGTAATCTGGACTCTGGATTATGCTGAATTATCTCTGAGTAAACTTAGGTCAGTGCTCTTACCTACATTCCCTTTGACCAACTCCAGCAGTATCTACTGGGCTCACACCCACCTGAGTGAGGTCCTTGATAGGGATGTCTCAATAATGATGTCCACAATACTCCTGGGTTGATGACAAGAGACTGTGAAACTCTGTTCCCTGAGAAGACAACAGGAATGAAGAAAGCATTGACCCCTCTCAGAATTAGGTGTCCAAAAGTAATATTGGTGTCCTTTCCATGACCAGGCTGTGGAAGCTGAGGGTCGGCAGAGGAGAGTATTTGCATTGTTGTGTCTGTGCATTATCAACTTTCTCTCCTGGCTGTAGCCTCTAACTAATTAATTTCTCTGTGGACACTAGTCTTGAAAGAAAGTTACTTTTCCCTACTCTCTGTTCCTAGGAGACTATGTTACCAATTATGAGTTCAGCTTTTATGATTCTTTCTCCTTGAAAAATCCTGTTTCCTAAAGAGTTGAATTCTCACCAATTTATTAAACATTTGTTAAAGTTTTCTACAAAGTCAGAGATTTAGAATTTGCTCTTCATTGTCTCTTAACCCTCATATCATGGACTTATGATTGGGCTACATCCCTATAATCATAGGGAATTGCTATTTCTCTTCAGAAGGGTCACAAGGTTCACTTATGAAACCTGCGAAGCATACTCGTTTTCCTGGTACTTTTTGGGAAATCATGTAGGAATTTCTTTGATATCTCGAGTGACGGCCTGTCATTTAGAACTTCATTATAAATTAGTTTTCGGTTATTTGAGACATTTAGATATACTTAGACTTCCAGTTTAGCACAGTATAGGGATTGTTGAATTTAGATTTTTAGTTGTTTTCAATGAGATATTACTCTCATTTACTCCATTTGAGGTATGAGGCAAGAGATTGGATAATCTCATGAAAATAAAAATTAATTTTGGAATGTGTATCAATTGTTACTCTATTCCTGGTTGTGATTCTGAACCAGAGAAAAATTTTCACCACTGGACATGTATTTGGCATTTTCAGGACTTGTGTTAAATACCCACAACATATAGGATACCACACCAAACTCAAATAATTATTCAAACACAAATGTCAACATTGGAAGGTGAGAAAAACATGTTCTCACCAGCATTTCTCTAACTTTATTTTGCTACAATGAATCGGGGTATCTGATTCAAAATCAAATTTTGTTTCAGCAGGACTTCAGTGAGCCCAGGACCTGCATTTCTAACACTCCCAGGATATGTTTACACTGAAGGCTCTGGTCTGTGGGATGCACTGTCATTGGCATATGTGTTCTTATTATTGGAAGACAGATGTAGGTAGTTCTAGCTTTTCTGTACCAAAAGTTTGCTTTGTTAGTAATTTCCAGAGAAGTATAGGGTCTTTTCACTCACTGTGGAGTCACTATAGAGATTGTGATAAATTTTTATACAGTTTTGCTAAATATAATGACTCTGAGAAACAATGATGACTTTGTTCAAAGTTCTCTATCCCATCCATCATTTGGAAGTGTTTTAGATATTATGACATTTCCCCAGTTATTTCAGAATGCTACTTCCCCTAATGAGGATAATCTCCTTTGTAGCCAAAATTATTACAATGCCTGAAATATAGTCTCATAATTCTATCCTATCATCTAAATATTATCCATATTCAAAAATCTCCAAGTATACCAACAAAATCTGAGTTGCCTCTGTGTGTAAAATCAGGCTCCAATCTCGATGAACAGTTTCAGTAAGTTGTGTCTCTTTAGTGTCTTGTCTTTCTATTTGTCATGACACTGACAGTATTTTTTAGTATAAATAAGTTATTTTCAAAGTATTATTCATATATTTATGTCTTTGATTTAATTTCTCTGCATATTGTTATAGAGTGATATCATTTCAATTTTTGCATGTGGTTCTCCAGTTTTTCCAATACCATTGTTAAAAATAATATATTTCTCCATCATATGCTCTTTTCTCATTTTCCATAAATTACCTGACCATAGGTGTAAGTTTCTATCTCATCATTAACTCAATTCCATTGATACATGTATATTTTTCCAGTACCATGCAATTTCTTTATTAATAGATTTTAGTCAAAGAATGCATTTTGACATTAACCTGGTTTGAGCTATGAATGATAGAAAATTTATATCTGTATGGAATACTGTAGGTTTACCACTATTTCCCTTCAGTTTTAATTAATATCCTTTACCCCATTTCCCCATCTTTTATTGCACCCTTTGATTTGCCTTTTTTACTCCACTAAAAGTCTATTGTTTGCATTAGATCTCTCTCTTTTAAATCTATTTTTGTTGAATTTTAATCATCTGTTTGCTTTCATCTATACACATCATCTGAGTGATATCAAAGGATGTCTGTCTTTCTCTAGCTGGCTTAGAATGCTAGGCATAATTCTCTTGA
The DNA here is from genome assembly GCA_004363575.1 of Solenodon paradoxus. Lineage (NCBI taxonomy): Eukaryota > Metazoa > Chordata > Mammalia > Eulipotyphla > Solenodontidae > Solenodon > Solenodon paradoxus. The sequence continues at coordinate 8,582 of RJWH01011563.1, read as the reverse complement.
AGTCCATCCACATTGCTGCAAATGGCAGTGTTTTTCCCTTTTGATACCCACACAGTAGTCCCTTGTGCATATAGACAATATCTTCTTTGTTGGTGAACATTTAGGTCATTCTATCTCTGGGCTGTTGTACATACTGCCACAATGAAATGGGGGTGCAGATACCTCTGTAAATAATTGATGTAATTGGAGGGTAAATACCAGTAGAGAAATAACTGCATCATATGGAAATCCTATTCTCTATATTTTGAGGAATCTACATATTGCTTTCCAAAATGGTTGCACCATTTTACACTCTCACCAGCAATGAATAAGAGTTCTTTTTTCTCCACATCCTTTCCAGCTCTCATTTCCTTTTTTTCGGTGATACCATTCTCACAGGTGTGAAGTGATATGTCATTGTTATTTTGATTTGTATTTCACTAATGACTAGAGAAGTAGAACATCTTTTCATGTACCTCTTGGCCATTTGTATGCTGACATTGGAAAAGTATTTTGATCACTATGTTTTGTCATATAAGTCAAAATCTCAGCATGCAATATCTTCGTATTTTTCCCTCATGATTGCTTTGGCTCTTTGGGATCTTTTGTGATTCTATACATATTAATTCATGTTTTTTTCCTTTAAACATATCAATGGAATTTTGATATATGTTGCAAACAATTTATTGAATGCTTTTGGTAAGGTCATCATATTATCAACACTAATTCTTCTTAATCACCAACATGAAATATCTTTTGATATCTGTATCTTCTTGTATGCTTTCTTTAACAATATTTTATGAATTTTCATTGTACAGGTATTTATTCTCCTTATTTATGTTTGTTCCAAGTATTTAATTCTTTTTGTTTTGATTATAATTAGCATAATATCTAAATTTCTTTCTCTTCTATGCCACTGCATCTTAAAATAATAAAGATTTTTATTTTTTGTTTTGTAGTTTGTCACCTGATTGTACTCATTTATGAATTCTAATTTTTTGTGCAGAGGACTTAGGGTTTTATGTGTAGATTATCATGCCATCTGTAGTGTTAACTTTATTTCCTGTATAATTTGGAGTCTTTATGTTTTCTTGTTGCCTAATTGCACTGGGTAGAAATACAATAGAATGCAGAATGCTGTAGTGAGAGCGAATATCATTTTTTGTTCCTGGTCTTGAAGGAAATGCTTTCAGTTTTTCACCATTAAGTATTATATTGACTGTGGATTTATCATATATGACATGTTAATGCTAAATTACATTCATTCTCTCTGAATTTTATGTAACAGTCTGTTTATCATAAATGGATACTGAATATCAAAGTATCTTATCTCTGCATCAATGATATGATTATATAATTTTTATTTTGTTTATGTGTTTTAAGACATTAGTAGATACATTATTTTAAACCATCTTTGTATCCTTTGAATAAATCCTCCATGAATATGATGGGTAATATTTTAATGTATCATTGAATTCAGCTGACTGATATTTTGTTGATATTTTTGTATCTATAATCATCAGTGTATTGTTCTAAAACTTTTTGTGATATTTTGTCTGATTTTGGTTATTAGCATTATGTAGGCCACCTAGAAAGTACTTAGATGTGTTACTTTCTTTAACTTCTAAGCCTTTGAAAGGGTTAATTTTCTCTGCAAGTTTTGCAAAAATTCACTAGAAAAATCATCCAGTCCTGTTTTTAATTTCTGATAGATATTTGTTTGATTCTTATATTCATTGATTGTATTAAGGCAATTCTAATTTTCCATTTTCCATGATTTTGTGTCATGCATGATCTGGGGGTTGTGCTCCTAAAGATGGAACAGTCAGGGTGAAGACTCTAAGAAGGTGCTTGTTTATTGTAAGAAAAGGAAACCAGTTTTCTGAGAATGATAGAAGGAGAGAATGAGGAGAACGTGTTAGAAATTGTTGAAGAATGAAATGGCTCTCTTTCTACTGCTGAAATTTTGTGTTAAAAAAAGTACCTCATGTAGAAATTTGTAAAATTGCTAAAAATCTATCCTGAATGCTTACATGGACCTGTCCAGTATCTTCTTTCATTTGAATTCTGACTTCAGTACTATTAGAGTCACCTTGGAATATGTGAGCTAAGACCTTCCTGCCCCAAGTAATTGCCCTATGTACAACAGACATGTACCTGATTATATTTCTTTCAAAATGATGACACTTGTATAACCATCTCCCTAGATATTTTGTAACCAGTGTTATTTTCCATCACCCTGAGACACTATTTTTGTCATAACACTGTACAGTGACACTTTCTGCATGTTGAAAGCATCATGTAGTATATCTTAATGTAAGTCTCAGTTCACATGGTCTTCAGTATTATTGAATGTGATTGTAAATCAAATATTTTTGTATAATATTATGGTATTCATTATGTTCCTGTACCTCACTCTATGTATCCATCATTTTTTATATTCGGGGCTTAATTATTCATTTAATTTTTGGCTTGAAGAGGTTGGAATTGACAGGCTATGTCTATGGTAAATGAATATAATTACATTTTTATAAGAATACTGTTTGTATTCTATGCCACATGCATATCCTGCTAATTCCTAATCAATATGTCCACAAACTTCCTACCTTTCTATTTGGTTATTTAAGATATTTATATTCCTCAAATAAAAAGATTAAATTATGTAAATTCTTCATTAGTAACATATGATTTGTTTTATGTTTATGTCTTTGCTTATTTAAAAAACAAACCCTTTCTTGCATTGAAAAATGACTGTCTTCAACTTTTCTCATCAGGTAGTCCTTTGATAAATATTTCAGAAATATTTATTAATTTTATTCTTTATTTTAGCTAAATTTAAATGATTTTTTTTATTTTTATGAGATTAAAATATTATGCAGATACAATTGACTTGAAACAAAGTGTAAGTGTAATGTGATGTAAAGGATGTATGGATGCTCATAAACATGAAAAATTCAAAATAATTACTTCATTTGAGAAGGAATTAATCTACTGAGAGACATGTTATACCTTGACATAAATGGCAATGTCCGAATATTTCAGATCCAAGTTGGTGGATAATAATGACTGAGTTTAAATAGCAAAGGGAAAAATTCTTGAATATCGATTATCATATCACTTAATGGTATGAATTATATTATTGCACAGAGATAGAAATCAAATAAGGATAAATTTTGGGAAATAAATAGAAAAGGTATGTTCTCATAGTTGATGCAGAGATTGCAGCATTTGGCTCAGACAATCCTGTTCCACTCATATTTGTTCAGCACTAGGGCAATTGACAGATTAATGACATCCCTCCCAAAGAGTCTTTTCACAGCCCCTTTATATCTTTGTTCCTGAGACTGTAGATCAAAGGGTTCAGCACAGGTGTGACCACTGTGTATATCACTGAGACTGTTGCAGTTGACTGTGACCTGTGGGAACGTTCAGAGCTAAGATATACTATTACGCTTCTGCAATAAAATAATGGGACAACTGAGAGGTGAGATACGCAGATGGAAAAAGCTTTATACTTCCCCCGAGCAGATGAGATTCTATGTATGAAAGAAACTATCTTAGAGTATGAATAAAGGATACCAGCCAGGGGACCACCACCTAGAAAAACAGCAACAAAATATATCACCAAGTCATTGAGAAAAGTGTCAGAATAGGCAAGATGGACCACCTGATTGAGTTCACAGAAAAAGTGTCAAATTTGTATGTATTTGCAGGACAACCTTAAGACCATCAAGCTTTGTAACAGGGAATGCAGAGCACTCATGACCCAGGACCCCAGAATTAACAGTCCACAGAGCTGAGGGTTCATGATGACTGTGTAGTGCAGTGGGTGACAGATGGCCACGAAGCTGTCCTAAGCCATCACATTAGGAGAAAGTCATCCATTCCTACAAAGAGTTGAAAAAAGTACATCTGTGTGATGCATCCTGTATAGGTGAAGACTTTGCTCTGTATCTAGATATTCTGCAGCATTTTAGGGATAGTGGTGCTATGGAAACACATGTCTACAAAGGACAGGTTAAAGAGGAAGAAGTACATGGGTGTTTTGAGATGGGAGTCAGAGATTGTGCATAGTTTGATGAGAAGTTTTCCCAAGACAGTGATTCTGTATATGGAGAGGAAAATCCCAAATATGAGGGGTTGGATTTTTGTTTCATCTGTGAACCCCATAGATGAATTTTCAAAATTCCTCTATCATTGACTAGGTCAATGTGGTGGAGTTACTGCTAAGAATAGAAGAAAAGAAATGATGACTAATAGTCCTAGAAACAGGCATCATTCCTTAGTGGAAATGCTATAATTTTTAAGAACAGGAAATAAATAAATTAGAAAGATTAGTGTATGAATTCAGTTCATATGTAGAATCCTATTTCTAATTAATCATATTTCTAATTAATCCTATATCTAATTAGAAAACTGTACAATCTCTGTTTCTTCGTTTGATGTTATACATTTCACATTTCAAATAATTTCATGAATTTGAAAAATATGTGGTTCCTTTTTCAAGTGATGTTGAAAGAACATAACTCAAAAATTACATCACATGGAATTTTGACAGGTGTTAGAAGAAAATGAAAGGAGACATATGGAATATTAAAGATATCAGGTACATTTTAATGCATGTTTAGGGAACATATAGTTACATCACATTGCTTGAAGAAACCCACTTGCAAAAAGCCCTATGTAAAGAGTGTATCTTGAGAAATGTGTTCCTGCCGAGGGAACAGCCAGTGTGAAGGTTCTGAGAAAGGTTCTTCTTTGCATTTAAGAAAGGAAATCAGTTTGATGAGGAGAACGTGCTATCTATCTAGAGACAGAATGAGGAGAGGATGTGAAAATTTGTTGAAGAATAAAATAGTTCTTTCTACTGCTGAAATTTTGTGTTATAAAAGTCCTTCATGTAGAATTTTACGAAATTGCAACAAAGGTATCCTGAATGTTAAATGATTATTCCAGTACTGTTTGTTGATTAATTTCTGGCATCAGTAATATGAAAGTCACCTTGGAATATATGAGCTGTGGCTTTCCTTCCTAAGACTTGTCCTATCATAAAGAAACTGTCTTGCTGTATCTCTCCTCCTCCTATCTCTCTTTCTCTCTCACACACACACAACAGAGACTGGCATCCTTGGCTGAGTTGGGTCCTTGACTTATTTAACAGCAATGATTAGCCTAGATGGTGACACAATTCACACTCATCAGATAGCAAACTCTTTTAAGGAATGTACAGTTGTAATAGGAATTCCAGTTTGGAGACTTCCCAAGGTCCCATAAGCTTGGGGATACACACTGATGCTTTATTTTTTGCCTGTCTTTAAAGAAACATTAAAAGGTTTTCTACTGAGAGAGAGAGAGAGGGAAAGTGAGAGGGAGAACAATAGGAGAGAATGAGGATGAGAAGGGAGGGAATAGGATGAGGGTATCAAAGATGTAGTAGTTCTATGTCTCCCTAAGTGACACTGAGCACTTATAAGTTAAAGCATATTTACTTCTGTGGACATTCTGATGGATTATATTGTCTTACTCTTTATCAAACATGATATTGGAGCAAAATAACTTTGGTCTCAGGACACAACTAGTGTTATTTTTCAGTGCACAACATTGACTGGTTGAATGGTTAAGAAAAATTGGGCAAAAGAAATAAGCCAACAATTCACAATAGGAAATACAGTGAGAAAATTGGACATTTTTATGAAGCAGTAGAAATTTCTTCCCGTCTATTGCATACATTTTTTAAGATTTTATAGTAGATGAAAGAAGTTTCTCTCTCATATTTCTTATGTGACACCCTTTCTGTTACTTTGGGATTTGAAGTGACATCTGATTTTGGTTGTGCTTTTGACCCGTCCAATGGGCACACTCTAGTCCTGCTTTGATTTCATTCCCACATTCATTGTCCACCCCAGATCATGTTCTATAAGATCATGCTCACCTCATGAAAACACAAACTTTTACAATGAGTGAGTTTCTTCAGTTATTTTAGAGGACATAATGTCATATCTACATTCATTTAAGTGTATTGTGACTTCAGTGTTATAATGTAAGGACTTCACCTGCATTGTTCACCTTTGATTTTCGACAAAGGTATGAGATTATATGTGTACTTGTTGAGAAAATATTAGGAAAATGAGAAATTCCTGAATAAATATCATGACAGAGTAAATAAAATCATTTAGAGTATTTCATCCACCAGTATTCATTCGATGGAGTATCAAAAAGCAAACAAAAAAATTGAAGATAAATTGAACAGTATTAACAAGGATGATGAATCAGCAAGGACCTTGACATATGACAATACAATACAAATGTACATAGAACTTTCTCACATAGTAGAGCTGTTATAAAAACATTTTTGGAAATGAATAGCAATTAAATCGTAATCTATATGAATATTTGATATCTGAAAAAGGTTTCAACTAGTTAGAAAATGTTTTACAAAAACTGATAAAAATAAAACTTTAAGGAAATGAAGTGGTTCTATTTCACACATTTTTATTTGTCTATGTTTATTTAAAATTTTCAATTATTAAAATTATTTAATTTCTTTAAAATGCTATATGATTTTTAAGATATTTTCTTTACACCTCAATCTGTGCATACCGATTAAAGAGTAGGTTTTTTGTTAACATGTAAAAATAAACACCTGAAATCTTTACGTGATCATCAACATACTAATTAAGGTAAGAAAATCAGAAGTAAGATGGTAGGTATATTTAGCAATATAAACTTGAATACGATTCATGAGTAAAATATCCAACCAAAAATGAATTGAGAAACAAGAATCTATAAAAATCACTTGAAATTGTTGCTGATTATATAAAAATAGGCATATAATACATGATCTTTTAATATTATAGGAAAAAAGCATAAGAATCACATAGAAATTATTTTTCAACCTGAGCATTAGTTTAAAAAGCTCACAATTTTCTTCCATCCTCACCAGACTGGGGAGAAACATAGTTGCTCATATTGATGGACAGGGATTTTAAGAGGACAGGGGGCACTCTCTAACTGACCTCAGAACTTAGAGCTGTTACAACTCAGGTTTGTGGATACAACCTGAAAACAGACATAAATATCATACATACAACTCGGGGTCCTTAGTCTTCACGATAATGACCTTCACTCTCTCAGGTGGGATCTGTCCCCTCATGTTTAGAGCATCCCAAGGTTCATCCATCCCTCCATTGTGTGGTATCCTAAAGTGAGCCTGAACATTCCTCTTAACTTGGGGACACATTCTCCTTTGGTGGAGACACCAGTGTTAACTATGCCCCATATTTTCAAGTTTTGATATCCTAGTAATTTAGTGAGAGAGAATATGAGAGAGCATGCATTTAGAAATGGTGCAGCCACACCATGAAAGGTATGCATCATTAACGATGAAACATCATTATACTAGAGGATTAGAGGGATTTCTGTAAGGTGATATTGAGTAAGAAGGAAAGGGAGAAATGTTGGATAAAAAGATTAGTGGCACCTACATTTCACCTACATGCTCATATATTTCCCTTTCTATAATGAATCTAAATGTGAGGACATATAAGTCTGCTGTTGGGTGTGGTGTGAAATGCACAACTACAGAGCTGAACTTTTAATATAAAAAGAATATTGTAATGTAAAAAATAGAGAAAAGTCTGCAATGTGTGAGCATGTGTTTGCATCATATACAGAGAAAATTGTTAACTAACGTCCTTTAAAATAGCTTATGACAGAATACATTTGGATTAAGTATAGTGGTTCAAATCAATTATGAAAATAAATAGAAAGGAAATGCAAAATCGTTATGTAAAAGACAAGATAACCCATAATCTTTATTTAATGAGAGTGACAGTGGGCCTTAATTCAGATTGGATCAGCAAAGACTAGGGCTTAAAAGAATGTCATAATCTTTTAAAATGAAAGGAGGATGCAGTATATAAGTTATATTTTTAAAATATAGATAGATTCAAATTATACTCATGGATGATAATGTGATTGTCAATCATGGATTTAGTATACAAAGTTATAAATGTTACACATTCTACTCAAATGCACACATAAAGCACTAAGTGGCAAATTGTGAAATTCATGAAAAATTCTTAGAATTAATGCAATCAGAATAGAAAAAAACATGAAAAACTCACTATACAGAAGCAAAGAACGCAGTGACTAGTTCCAATAGACATATTAGTTGACTAATCCACAAATAAATGCAGTCTTACAAGTAAGGTAATCATAGGAAAGTAACTTCATTAGCATGCTCTTTTTTCTTTCATAGATAAACAAGCATTTTAGCTTAAGGAGAGAGAGGTGAATATGAGAAATGTATGTCTCAGGTATTTCTGGTGTAAGGTCATGCTTGCAATTTTCATTAGTCGAGCTTTGTTATCAGTAAGATACAGTCAAATATGCTTAATCTTAAAAAGAACTCCATTGATTATTGTCTCTCTGCAGCTTAGACCTTATTTCTCTGCCCAAATATTTAAAGCATTTTATACTGAAACTTAATTTTTCCAAGACTTAAACCATCCATTTCTCTCCTAACTGGGCTCGCATAACAACCACTGAACAGTCAACATTGACCCTTGCATTTCCGACTTCAATATTCACTTCCCTTTTGG
>RJWH01011562.1:0-11707 GCA_004363575.1 Solenodon paradoxus | reverse complement strand
TGGGGTGCGGAGGGGAGCTCTGGGGCAACCCGGGACCAGGCGCGAACTGTCTGTTCACACCTCTGAGATGGCCTGATGTTTCTAGAACAAGGGCTTTCCAGGGTGGGGCAGGAACCCGCACTGCGGTCAGAACAACGCGGCTCTGCCCGTACCCGCAGGAGTGGCCTGGGTGTGCCTGTCTGTGAGCGGGCACTACGTCACGAACATCCAGATTTAAAAAGAACTGCAAGCACGTGCGTTCCCGTCCCCAGGGGCCCTCGTCACGGCGGAGCAGGGGCCTGGGGCGCAGAGAGGACCCGGGGCCAGGGGCAAACCCAGCCCCCGCCCCCCTGTTCGGTGTCTCCCCAAGACACCCGGCCTCCTCCGCCGCAAGACGGTGCCAGGCCCAGACTCTTAAAAACAGCGCAATGCCATTTCAGCCTGCAGCTTCTCCAAATGAGTCTGCCGCTCGAGGAGTGGTGTTCAAATCTAATTATGCGGCAAACCAAAAGCGGTGCCATATCAGTTACATAAATACTTTTAAAGACATCTTTCTAATTATCCTTTTTTTTCAGACAATATACTTCGAAGAAATTTAATTAACACCTTCCGAGAGATGCGGGCTCAGCATGCTAATGTGCGGAAGCTCAAGCCATCAGAGGCTCGGGCCCCGCCCTCCCCAGGGAGCCGGTGGAGGCTGCGCCCCTTCCCAGTGTTAGGGTCCCAGCTGAGCTGGGGCAGGACCAGGGTGAAGAGGAAAAGTCACCGATGACCAAGAAGAAAGTCCTGGAAGCTCTCCTGCTTCTATTTAGCACCGAGATCCTTACCACCCACCGTGTCCCAGCCCAGCCTAACAAGAGGCCCTGAGGATGAAGCGCCTGATCCCAAAATGACAGTGGAAACAGACTTGGCAGAGCAGTGACAATAAAGCCACCCGCTGTGCCGGAACAGCAGGGGACCTGAGGCCAGGGAAGACCCCAACCTGGTCCTGGGGCCCCTGAAAGCTTCCAGGAGGAGGTGGAGACTGAGCCAGTCTGGAAGTAAAAATCTCCATCCTCCCTCCATACTCATTCCTGCCACCCTTTTGTCCTCTGCGTCCACCCCACTCTGTGACGCCAGCCTTGCAGGGAGCCGGCCTGTGAATCACCTGCAGCCCTGCCCGCCCCGACACATCCCAGCGGGCCAAGGCAGCCGACCACCCCTGGGCTGGCACCGGAGCATGGAAGAGCGAAGCAAAGTCATTCACTCGTTCACACGTTCATTCATTCATTCATACGCACGCACCTGGGGCGAGGGAGCCACAACGCGATAGAGACAAAGAGGGACAGAAGGAAGAGACCAGGAGCCAGGTGCCAAACCACCTTGGGCCCTACAGCTGTCCCCCTGAGGGCTCTCGGCTGCCGTCAGTCACCGCCAGCAGCCTGATTCCCAGCTCCGCACTGAGCTCTGTTCTCATTCCTCCAAGGCCTCGAGCTCTGTGAGTTCGAACCCAGCAACCCACAGAGAGAAAAATAAAGACTACTTTCCCTGCACAGACCTCTGGCTATTCGGATGTTCAGCCTTGAAACCCTAACTTCAAAGCTCTCGAGGACGCGCTTCCCCAAAGACCGCCTGAGCAGGGCGCCAGGGCTGTGTCTGTTCTGCAGCCGAACCAGCAGAGCTCGGGGAGGGCTGGCCTTCCCAGCGTCTCAACTCTGGAAGCTGGCGGAGCTGAGACAGAGCACACACTGGGTGACACTGTTTCCAAGCCCCACTTAATTCCATCCATCTATGGACAAACACTTACTGTCACACACAGAGCTCACCTCTGGGGTCTCCCAGAAACCCTGCCTGGGTTTAGAAGTGAGGAAAACAGAGAGAATCAAGACAGGGAGGGAGAGAGATTGTGCAGACAAGACGGTGGGAGGGCTCGACAGTCTCATTCAACTTCTGAGTCCAGCGGTGCCTGAAGCAGGTCCAAAACCCAACTTCCTAGCTCATCACTCTCTTTGATCCTTAGGACACTCTAAATTGGATTTTTGACACATGTGTGACAACATCCTGGCTCACACCTGAATCACAGCAGCCCAGTGGGGTAAAGTCACAAAAGTAGAAAAGCTCAGCTGAGATCCAAGACCCCAGAGAGCAGGGTAAGAGGAGGATTGGCCCTGAGTCTTCACAACGGGATCGGTGCTCACCCCCAGCAGCTTCTTGTGATAAGAAAAATCAAAGCAGGGCGCGGCCTCGTGGCCTAGCAGTCCATGACACCTGGGAGCAGTCCCATACACATCACGAGGTCCCAGGTTCAAGACCCAGGCCCAGTGGGAACAACCAACGTGAGCCACTAAGCAAAATACATAGGGTGATTCTTCCTGCCTGTCTGCCTACCCACCTTCATTCCTGCTGCACCTTTCCTTTTAAGAAAAAAGAAAAAGAAAATGATTCTTTCCCAATGATGTGTTGTAAGAACTAGAAAGAAGGCGGGGAAATAAATGCTCCTTATTTTCTTGGGGTCAAACCTGATTCTGTCCACTGGGGTGGTCCGAGCAAGGTAATGGCTTTCTCTCTGAGACCTGAAACTCATTGCCAGCAAACATGGGATCGCCCTGGGAATCACGGTGGCAGGACTGGGGCAGAGCAGAGAGGGCGGCGGTGGCACGGACCTCTTGCAGGGCCTGGGCCCTTCCCAGCGCCCGGTCCAGACCTGGGAGGTGGGGACTCAGGGCCCGACTGGTGTGCCCCCTGCAGCCTGCCGCATGCCCGGGTCCTTCTTGGGTCCCCTCCCACAGGTGTCAACCTGGCGGTGCAGCTCTTGAGCCGGAATGCCCAGGGGCGCCCAGCAGAGCTCCTCTTCCTGGATTCCTGGTTCTGGGAAAAGCGGGGATGCTAAAGGAGGAGCAGAAGACTCATGCCTCCAGCGAGGTCCTCACAACACATCAACCACATGACTGGGCATAAATCATGGCATTTTAGAATGAAAGGGACCCTGCCACTCCTTGTACAAGTGGGGAAACTGAGGCCTGGAGGAGGGGCAGTGACAGGTGGCTCACAGTTTGAGAGCCACCCAGCATCTCTCCAAGAAGCCCCGGTTCCAGGTGACCCCAGCACACAGTCTTCCGTCCTTGCTTCCCACCTCCTGACCCGTGCTGGCCCCGGTTTCCCCACTAGACAGGCTGGCTCCACTTAGACCAAAGCACTGGGTGCTCGCAGCACAGGGGGTCTGCAGCTGCCCGGGGAACCCCACAACCCCCGACCCTCCGGGCCCTGCTCCCTTCTTGTCCCGTCCACTGCGCCAGGCCCAGAGCCTGCCCTGCAGGAAGAGAGATCTGGAAATCATCCTGTGAATGAGCGTGTAAACAGGCTGGGCTTGGGAGGACATGGTCTGGGGGGCCGGGGGCGGCAGAATGAGCCCATGCTAACAGTCCCCGGCAAGGGGCTGGGAGGAGAGGGAAGAGCAGGAGCAGAGATCTGAGGCACCAAAAAGGAACGTTCCAGAAAACGGAAATGACCACTACACCTGGAGGTCTTTGAGAAAGGGATACAGGACGAGGCTTCAGAGTCACACAGATTGTATGTCGGGGGCGGAGTGAGTCCCCTCCTCCTGCCCTCTCCCCGCTGCTCGCCTCCTCCGGGCTCAGGGCTGAGGTCCGTCTCCCAGAGACCACTCATGCACACCAGTGGGGTCATGTTCCTTCGAAGCCTCGGTCTCTCAGCTGTGGGGCAAGGGGCGGTGCACCCACCTCGCCGGGAGTCAGAATCAACACAGCCGGGCTATCCCAGGCCCGCCCAGGGGCTCCCCGCCATAGCCTGATGTACTAGGGGTCTTTAAACAGGACAATTCATTCAAGTCCCTGCCAACAGGACTCCTAAAGGCCAGAGTGAGGGCTGTGCGCTGGACACCAGCCCGAAAGGCCCCTACAGGGCAGACCCAGGGCAGCCGGTGCCGAGAGCAGTCTTCTCCCTGACCCTCCGGCCACACGTCCTGCCCCCCACAGCCCCCTGGATGAAAGGGTGGTGCCCGGAGGGGGCTCTCAGGGCCAGTGCAGGGCTTCTCCATCCTTAGGGTGAGGGGTCTCGGTATCAGGGACCACAACCCAAGAAGGCAGGTCTATGGACTCATTGCTCGTGCCTGCCAGGGTCTCGGGCGAGCACCTAGCTGACACGGCTCGGTCGAAGCCACGTGGACTGCTGTTGTCATTATTAAATAAGGCCCTCTTGCTGCTGTCACCCCACAATGAAGCCCGGGGTGGCGGCGAATGGCATGTGGAAGAGTGCCATCCACGCCCCTCGTTCTCCCACTGTGGAGCAGCAGGCGCCATGGAACCCCCGGCCCCTCTGGGCGGGGCTCAGGCCCGGGAAGTAGCTGCCTCCTCCCAGGTCCCTGCGCTGGCCCTGCTGCACCCAGCTCCACGTCAAGTTGTTTCAAAGCGGGGGTGGCCCAAGGGGGCAGTGAGGGAGCACTGGACAGGGAGCCCCGAGTGGGACTCAGGCCTGTGCTTCCCAGGGCTCCGCTCAAACCCCGGCTCTGAGCCCCAGGGACCCCACTCGGGCTGGATGGCAGCGGGGCCAGCCGCAGATGTCTGCTCTATCCGTGCTGGTCAAGTGACCACAAGAAAGTCCCTGGGCATTTTCTCCGTCGCTCTGGCAGTCCCTGACACGCATGTCACCAGTCCCTAGGACTGTGTGGCCCGTCCCTCACCAGGTCAACCCCGTGTGGCGGGGGCTTGGCTTTGATGAATCAGTGAACATCTAGTGTAGGATGAACATTTGCTACCTGCCCCACTGATGCGGGGATGCTTAATCCTCCATGGTACTGTGGGCAGCATTTCCTAAATGGGGAAACCGAGGCACCAGGCGGCACCCCACAAGTAAATGCAGAGCCAGGGGCAGGCCTGTGGGTTAGCTCAGCGCCCTGGTTCCTAACCAGCCTGTCGAGTGGGCAGACAGGCAGGGAGCGGGCAGACAGCCTGCAGGTGCTCGGAGGGACGTGGGGAAAGTGCCCCCTCCCATTTGGCCACTCAGTGCCCGGCTCGCCCAGTTGGGGTTCCGCAGCTCTCATGACCGCCTTTCCGGCCCCTCCCAATCTTCTACCCCCATCACCACTCCTGGGTTCACCCAAGCGCTGTCTTCTCCACAGGGCCCCGTACATGCGGTCCAGCCTGTGCTGTGCGCCTGCCTCGGCCCGGGCCCTTGGCGTGGGCGTACACACATCAGACACACGCAGACCCGCCTGCCCTGTCTGCCCCGTCTGCGTCCCGGCCGAGTCCGCCAGCACTGGGGACCTCAGGCTTGTGACTTCTAGTCCAGAAATGAGAATGAAACGCAGCCTGGGTTGGTCTCCACGCAGCAGGCCGGCCAGCCCTTAATGTACCCCAGACTAAGGGACAGCGCACTCGGCACTCAGAGCTGCCAACCTGCTCAGACCTGACCAGCGAGCCCCCAAGTGGACATCGGAGGCAGGTTCCCAAGTTGAAATCGACCAAAACGAGGCAGCTACTGATACCAACCGAGCAGCCCCTCAGATGGGTGATCTCCTAGCACTCAGGGCAGGGAGGACAGTGTTCCCAGCATGCACCCCACCCTGGCCCGCTGCCTGCCTGCCCTCCAGAGCCCTTCCTCCAGGGATCACCCCTCTGCACCCACATTTACAATAGTGGTGTGTTCCTGCGGGATACCCGGTAATGAGGGCAGCAGCCTGCAGACCCAGCCCCCAGGCCTGGGCTGGACCCCGTGGCACTCTGAGGGGCCACTAGAGGAGACAGCTACAGGACCCTTGTACCACTGCTCCCTGAGGGAGCCGGGGCCTGTGCCCTCAAGTGGGGTCTCACCCAGCGTCCCCACCACAGAGCTGACTTCCCTGCACTGCCGCCAGGGGGCTGGGCATCTCCCCCTCCTCAGAGGCTCGTCACTGACCCAGGCCCACCCCAAAAGGACCAACATCAGGTTCCACATGGAGGAGACCACTGTGAACTCTCAGTGGATGGGCTTCTCTCCCCCAACGTCACAGCACAAGAACATGGAGAGGGGAGAGGGCTGTGCTTGTCTGGAGGGGCCTGCCTTCTCGTCCACGGGATGCTGACCTACTGCGCCAGCTTGCCTGGCCTCCCACCATCCAGGCCTCCCTGCAGAGCTGCGGAGGAGAAGTGGGAGGATCTTCTAGAAGCACAGGGGCAAGGACAGGAAGGCATCCATCTCGTGCGGCCCGCACTTCTCCCAGCCTCAGAAAAACCCAGAGGGGTGGCCTCAACGGGCTCCATGCCTCGTCCGCACTCACTGGGCCTCACGGCAACCTGGCATTTTCCAGCAGCGCCAGGGGCGGTGGCAGAAATCCCTCAGCCTTCTGGAAAAGCATCTCTGTTTTCTCAGCAAAAGCACGAGGGTCTGGACAAAGTGAAGCCGGAGGAAGGGGAGGCCAGCCCAAACCCAGGTCCTAAGCTTCCCCAGAGGCTGCAGCAGGTCTCTTGCCCTCTGGGGACCTCAGTCTCCCCACCTGCAGCAGGAGGGGCGCAGACCAGACCAGGGTCATCAACCAAACACAAGGGTGGGGGGCAGCTGGGACTCAGGCCCCGAGGACGCTGGGCCCGGCCGGTAAGCCTTTCCACTGGAAAGCAGAGAAGTCTGCATGTGGATGTGCACCAACGTCGCCTCGTTTTTAAATATTTGTAAAACATCCTCCCGGCCAAAGGAAACAGGACTCCGGGCCAGACGGGCCCAGCTCTCCCAAATGGGGGCCCCGGGGAGCCTGGAGCTCCAGAATCACTCCCTCCGACAGACACCCAAGGGGTGGACCCAGAGGCAGCCAGGAGGCACCCCGAGGCGCCAGCTGCCGCTGCCCGCCCGCCGCGCACCCCGCACCCTCCCGCAGAGGGCCAGCCACTCACATCTGCACATGCGGCGGCTGGAAGCGGCCCTGGTTGATGTTGTAGAAGGTGAAGGCCTGGGTGGGGTTGGCGCTGTACTCATCCACCTCGATGAGGAGCCGACCATGCTGGTGCCTCCGAGCCGCCATCACGTGGGCCTGGGAGAAGGCCATGCCCAGGCCGCAGGGCAGGAGGGCCAGGGCCTCTGCCTTCAGGACGCCGGGGTCCCAGCTAGCACGCCACATGGGCCTCCACCGGCGGCCCGCGCATCTCCCGTCACCGCTGCCGCCGCCAGCACCGTCGCCCGGCCCCTCGCCAGACCTGGAAACAGACTGAGGAGACGGAGCAGAACTGTGCGACAGTTAATCTGTTTGGGATTTGCTTTATTTAATGTCAGATGAAGATTTAGAAAGAGGGAGCGGGCGGGGGGGAGAGGGGAAAAACACAGTCGTACAGCTCAAAAACTCATTACAAATCTTTCCAACTCAGCAGTTTGATGAATATACTTTGGTAAAAAGAAAAGGGAAGGAGGGAGGGAGGGAGGGGCCCCCAAACCCCAGGACGCCGTGGACGGAAGCGTGCGTGGCCCGATGTGCTGAAATCCTCAGGACGTGCCCCCCTCAGCACAGTCCTGGGAACCCACGGGGTGACGCACGATGGGCCGAGACACGGCTGATATTCTGCAAACAGGTAAGGTCTACTCTTCGGAATGGGGAGGAGGGAGGACCCACCTCCAAGCCCACCCGCCCAACATACCCAGTCCCCCCAGGGCCCCACAGCCCCATCCCTGCAAGTCCCAGCAGGTGGGGACGCCCGGTGCAAATTCTTTCCTTAACATCAATTTCGCCTAAAGGTGTGTTTTCGCAGCGCCTGGAGAGGGATTTTCCCAGACAGATTGCTGTACGCACCTCGGCTCAGGGGTGGCCACGGTGGTGGCAGCAGCGGGGTGCGGGGCGAGCTATTTTAAAACAAAACCGTCCCACGTGCCGATAAGGACTCCAGGGATCCGGCTGTTCCCAGTTGAACCTGAAGTCGCTTAGAATCGCAGTTTGCAAACGCTCTCGTTTGCTTTTTTTTTAATGTCTTTCATTAGAAAGTACAGTTTGCATTTGCCATCACTGGACAGATGGGTCCCTCTGACCGATCCAACACGACTCCGTGCAAAACGGACGGTGTCCTTCCAGACACGCACTTGACTGCTGGCTGACCGCATAGACCGTCTCTTTTCCGCCTTCTGTCCCCTGATAATTTTTTTTTTAACTGTATACATGAGAAATGCTTGAAGGCTTGTTTTGTGTTTGGTCCTTTGGACCCTCTGACAATTCCATTTGCAGCGCATTTAACCAAGGAGAAAATCACATCATTTAAGCGATTCCTGGCCAGTCAGGCCCCGGTCACGTTAAACTAAGGAAAATCCCCTTTGCTTTGCGCTTGGAAGAAGAATCGACACCGTCAGAAAACAAATTAGATTAGGAAAATGACAAAAATTAGAGACTGGAGAACATTTTAATTATGTGCAAAGGAGAAATGGATTATTAATTTTTTTTAAATCTTGACGAGCATGCCCATACGAGGTGCAATAAATAGCAATATCCTTCTTCTCTCCCGCCCCGCCCCCCAAATTACCCTGATTCATAAGACACATTTCTCGGCAACGCTTGGGAAGACATGGACTCTGCCTCCCCCACCCAGGACACGCTTGCTCCGCGCTTTGCCCGCCGATTGTGTCTGAGTGAGTCGGCTCTCGCGGTCCACACAGCCAGGCAGGCCTCTGTGGTGGGAGAGCAGGGTGTCGTCAGCTGGGGGAGTCGCCTGTGCCCCTCCTGTCTAGAACCCTGGGGTCTGATCTGGACAAAGGTTTGAGCCCCAGCGTCCAGCTGACTTGCTGTGCGCCTAAGACCAAGGTGCTCACCTCTCTGAGTCTCAACTTCCTCTTTGGAATTTGGTTTCATAATCGGAACCCCACCTCCCAGGGAAGCTGTGCGGGTTCCAGGCGAGGACCCCATGCCCAATGGCCACCAGGTGTCCACTGCTGCTGTGATAATCAATATTCCACTCTTGACACCTGTGTATCAAGGGCTGCTGTGAGCAGGTGCTGCCCAGGTACGGCGTGTCAGCTGCCGGTGCCCTGAATGCAGGCTGCCCGCATCACACCCCAGCATGGAATCCCAACTGTGGCTTTCCGTGGTTCCTTCCAGAAGAAGGCTGGCCGTGGGCCCTGCCCTGGTGCTAGTCAGCTGAGGGGTGTCCTGTGCTTGCTCAGAACCACCCTGTTCTAACACTGGACAAGGCTTTGGCTCAGCCAGGCTCACCCTCCTCTGCAGATGAGAAAGGCAGGTGATAGAGACGTGGCGTCTCAGCCCAGCCACCACAGGGACAGCTGAGTGCAGGCTCTGGCTCGTTCTGCTTGCACCCTTCTGCCCTCCTATCCAGCCGGCCAAAGCCACTCACCTTTATGCCAGCATTTCCCAGAGAGGCCTCGCCAGGGTTCCTCATTCCAGGGTCCCCTGGCTGTCCCGGGGACAGGCCTGGGTCTCCCTCACCCCTGTATCAGCTCCAGCCCCAGCCCCCGCTACCCTGGGACCCTGAGCAACTGACTTAACGTCGCAGTGATGTTTCCGTAGCCACGAAATGGAGAGAAAACGGTGCCCGCCTATGCAGGTGGGAAGACTCAGTGAGGGACACGCGTAGGCTGCCTGTCACAGAGCCCAGCACAGTCAACGCTCAGGAGATGTTAGCATCACTGCTACGGTCACTCCAGGGCCAGCACAGAGGCCTCGCACTGGTGTTGAGTGGAGTAATGGAGAGGATAGAGGGAGGGAGGACGGGATACGAGATGAATGGAGAGGTGGAAGGAGGGAGAGCGATGAAGGAATGGGTGAGGACTAGAAGACGAAGGGAGGGAAGGAGGGAGAGAAGGAAGGATGGGGGAGGACTAGAAGGGAGGGAGGCATGGACAAAGGATGGATGGACAGTGGAGGGAGAGGTGGACAGAGCATACGTCTTAGTGTCCAGCACAGGCCCGGCAGAGGGCGGGTGAAGAGCATTCAGGGAACGATCACATCGTCATCACCCCTTCCGTGCACAGCACAGCCCATGTGGAAGGGGTCCGGGGGCCGCCCCTTCCCTGCCCCAAGAAGCCGGAGCCGCGTCTTGCTGTGGGCTCGCAGCGCGGGTGGGGGGGGCCGCCTCTGCACCAGGGGACTCAGCCAGAAAAGCAGGCGGCAAGGCGTCCCGGGAGGCGCGTGCTGCGAAATGCAGCATTTCACATAAAGGGGGTTCACAATGGGCCCTGCTCAGAGATGTCGGGAAACTGGGAAGGCAGAACCTTCTTTTAATACCATTTAATATTTATGGAGCCGCAGCGGCACGGCAGCCACCATGCGGGGACACAGCAGATCCACCGAGGGCCAGGTTCCCAGACAAATGGCTTTGAGGAGGGAAGCTGGGAAGCGCTTACACCCGGTCCACAAATAACACCGCATGCCTGCACCAGGGACCTTGGGGACAAGCAGAGACCCACACCCGGGAGACCCCCAGCTTCTGTCTCAGCTCTCTGTCTAGCCCAGTAGACTTGAGCAAGTCACTCGCCCTGGCCGCGCCACAGTGCCCGCTCTGTGCCAGTGGGCAGGAGGGACGAGGACTAGGAAGAGAAGGGTGGACTGAATTCTTCATGCACTTATTATCCAATCATTATCCACGGCCCTCCACGCTGTCACTGTGCCAGGTGCCAGAAAGCACAGTGGAAAAGCCAACAGGCCAAGGTCACTGTCCTCAAGGAACTGGAGCAGGAAGGGTGGAGAATAAATGAATCCATAAGTCAACAGAAAAGACACTCTCGATAATTAAGTGTCTGAAGAAGACAGAACAGGGCGATGGGAGAGGAGAGGGGGAGAGGAGAAATGTTACTTTTGGGTGATCGAGGAAGGTCTGTCTGAAGAGGGGACAGCCCCTTGCATGCGAGAAGGAGCAGCCATGTCCAGACCCAGTGAAAAAGAACCAGCAGGGGAAACAGCAAGTGCAAAGGCCCTGGGGCAGAGGCATGTCAGTGACGGATCTCACTTTCATGACTAGTGTTGGCACTAATGTGCTTCTGCAATGGAGGAGAACTTGAACCCTGAAGTCAAGGGAAATGGGCTTCAAATGCAGCTGCCAGTGGCTTGGCCATGGGACCATGGGACCATGGGACCGTGGGTAGGTTACTCAACCTCTCTGTGCTTCTGCTTCCTCACTAGCATCCACACAGGTAACAGAGGATGATGTGACTCCTGTACCTGCCCCTCCAGGAAGCACAGGGAGGGTGGAAAATCTTGAAAATTCTGGGTTGAAAAATTCTGGTTGAAAACGTGCCTCCATTTTTTAGGGCTTGCTTTTCAAAGGACTTATTCTTCACACGATGATTTCTCTTTCTGCTCAAGGGCGTGTGAAGTTAAGACAGGGATCTCAGGGAGGAATCTGGACATGGGGACACAGTCATCAGGCACTGACTGTATAGAAAGTTCGTACTGAGGAAAGAGGCCAACCTCAGACAGATGGCCTCAGCGCCTCCCATCAGCTCAGAAAGATGCGCCGGCCCAGGCCTCCTGCTCCTCACCCCACAGCCAGGCTGACCACTTGGGTTTCCGGTCAGACCCCGAGTCCCACCTCTGAGCCTTCACACGTGCCGTTCCCTCTGTTCCCTGTGCTGAGAAGTCTGTCTGCATCACCCCACCTCTGTGCTCGCGTTTCTGCCTCCCCAGGCCGGGCCTGCACCCACACGCCCCGGGGCTTCTCACAACACAGTCCTGTGTCTGAGCTGATGAGAAGTCAAAGAAGGAAACAATAATCGTATGGATAAATGGATGGATGGATGGGTGGGTGGGTGGGTGGGTGGATGGATGGGTGGATGG
>RJWH01011561.1:0-11706 GCA_004363575.1 Solenodon paradoxus | reverse complement strand
GTGTCTTTCTGTTCTTTGTCCAGATTTCCCATGCTTTATTAACTTGTGCAATTTTATTTATCTTGCCTGCGAGTTATTTGCTAAGAATAAAAGTTTAAGTCTGGGAGCATATTTACATGTACACATACATGAGTAAGTATATGCAAAGAGGCATACATGCATCTGAATATATATGCATTGACATGTGTACTTATAAACTTATGCAAATGGTTACACTCTTGACTATTTGGTGGACAAGATTACTTTTTTGTCTTTTAAATATTATTCCACATATTTTTTATCTTTAGAAAAACTCTGCCATTCTACTATTAATTCTATTTTACCTAGAGTTTATTCTAATTTTTGTTCATTTATTTTCCATTTAAATCTATAGAGTCTGGAAGTTTCTTTGGTGATGACCTAATATTATTTTTCTAAGAAGCTAAATTTCTAAAAATGTATTGTGCATATATATGTATGGAATTGGTATGTTATCCAATATTACAAGCCAATAACAAAGACAAAGCTGATATATACAATTTACATATATACATAGAGAGAGAGAGAGAACATATACCCAATTTGTAGCCAGATTATTGATTGATTCCATTGAAGTTTCTCTTATCAACATCATCTAGATTTTCTCTTTTTAGAAATAATACAATTTTGTTATTTGAAGTTAGGCTTAAGCCCAGAAAACTACTATATAAAAATACCACATAATACTAACAAATCCCTTTGTGTATTCTTTTTCTCATTTCAATTTCACATGCTGCTTTTGTTCCTTTTGTGGTAAAATCACTTTATTATTAGACTATTAAATATTTTGAAGGCTCTTTTGGTTGTTGATTTGTTTTATTGAGATGATCAACATTTTCTAATTGGATCAATTTATAGTATATAAATTTGATTTATTTCTTAATATACAAAGATTCTAAAATTTCTGGATACAATTTTAATATGCTGCTATTTTGTTGTTAGTATTGGATTTAAGACCTTTACATCTATGTTCATCGGTACCCTTTTCATGCTGGCTTAGTAGGCTTTGAAATCAGGATTATATATAAAGAAATAGGAACCATCTCAAGATTTTTCACATTCTGGAAAATATACTTCTGGATAGTTTTTATAAGCCTCTCAAATAAATTGGCCTGAGTTGGTTACTACTGGAGAAGAAATTATTTGTAATTTTAATTTTATAATTGTGTTTTCAAGTCTCCTTTGTAGCCCAAGTGTTGGGGAGATTAAAAAAAGTAATAGCAATGATAATAATGAAAAATTAAACTCCCCTTTGAGTCAATAAAGATGTTTTCTTAAAACTGACCCATTCCACTAAGATTTTTAAGTTATTATAGAAAAGTCGGCGCACGAGGGGTTTTTTAAATAATTTCTAAAATCTGTTTCTTATAATATTCCACTCCCCGTTTGCATGGGACATGTTCCCATGTCCTTACTGATAAGTCAAATTAATTTATTCATTTCAAAATATTGACCTTTTGATGGAGTTATCAATTCTTTGACTTTCTGTTTTCTAAATAATTTCAGATCTATTTTTTTTCTTCTTTGGGATACTTTTATCGTTTTCTTTAGTGTCTTATACATTTTCTTGCTTAGTTCATTTATTTGTAAAAGTAGATCATCAATTTTCTTGTATTTAGATACTTCTCATAAGGTTCATGAAAAGTTTTTTGGTTAATAAAACTATTTCAACTTTTAGTAGTTTTATTTAGCTACCTAATATCTTTATTAATTCAGTTTTATGGTCCTTACAGTTCTTCTTTATTTTCTATTTGTTTCAGCAAAAATGTTGGCTTGATATAAACTTCTATATCCTAACTAGAATCAGAAATTTTATAGGTTTTAGTTTTTTACTGTGGTTAATTCAAATAAAAATGTTTCCATTTGGGCGGCAAAAAATATTTCCACGCATTTGTTGCCTTGTTTGAAAATATATACACCACAATGTTATCATGACCACAATCAATATACATGATATTTCATCATCTCCCTCCCAATTATTCCTACTCATAGCCCCATGCAATCCATTGTGCTGCGCTCGGTCATGATAGATTTGTCTTTTCTAGAATTATGTATAAATTGAATCATACGATAAAAACTTTTTTGTCTGACTTCTTTTGTCAGTGTGTGTGTGTGTGTGTGTGTATTTTCCCCCCATCACCACCTATTCTGAGACACTAGCTGAGTGTCTTAAAATTCAACACAATTCTGGCACTGTCTACCCAGACATAGCATAAGAGTCCAGAGACTAAGTGCTCAGATGTGCAAGACTTCTCTGGACTTTCAAATGCCAATCACAAGGCTAGGTTGTTACCTGCAAAGGCTATAAAACAGCAGTTCCCATGACTCTCTCTTTGGGGCAGATAAATTTTATAGAGTTACTCAGAACTCAGGAAACCAGTGCACTCACTAGATGACCAGTTTATTATAATAGGATATATAACTTAGAAACAGCCTTATAGAAGAGATGCATAGGGCAAAACATGTGACAAGGAAAGGGCATGGAGCTTCCACGCTCTCTCTGGGCACAGCATGCTCTCGGAATGTCCCCACGTTCACCAATCCAGAGGCACTCTGAGCCCTGTCTTCATGTATTTTTTGGAGGCTTCATTACGTAGGCATGTTTGACTCATTGGCCATTGATGGTTGAATTTAATCTGCAGTTTCTCTCCCCTGCTCATCGATCTGGGATGTGTAATTAACATTCCAATTTTTCACCACATGGTTGGTTCCAATGCCAGCCAACTTAGATGAAATCCAAAAGTCACCCAATTGAAAATAAAAGACACCCTGATTGCTCTCAAAACCCAGAAAAGTCCAAGGGTTTGGGAGGTTGGCACTAGAAATGGGGACAAAAACCAAATATGTATTTTTTATTATAAATCACAATATCACAATGAGTTTATAGTTTGTATCTAATTTGGAATATGGGGGATAATTTTCTGCAAATTTTTTTTGCCACCTCTCCTTCTGGGACCCCAGTTACATACATGTTAGACCAATTGATATATTTATCATGGGGTCATAAGTATTCTATCTTTTAATCTTTGTTTTATGTATTTGGAAAAAAATTTATTGCTTTGTGTTCAAGCTTAGTCTATGTTTACAGTCAAGTATGCTGTTGATGTCATAAGAGAAACTGAACAATCAATAGTTCTGCCCAATGTTTTGTCTTGAGATCAATGGAAAATCACAATGCCAAAAACAAGTTATCAGCAACACCAGTCCCCAGCTAGCTGTAACCCGCATCCTGAATGCAAGACCCCCAAGTTGCCAGGGAAGGTTAATGCAAGACCCCTACAAACTGAAAAGACAGACTGCTTTGTCTCCAGGAGAATGTGAAGATCCCAAGCTTCCTGCAAAGCTGAAAAATATCTTGTCCCCCAACAGTACAAAATCCCCATCCCATCTGTGTGAGAAACTGGAAAACACCCTGCATCCCACCTATCTGTCACCCTCACCCAGCCTAACATAAACTCCTATCTCTAACAATTCAATGTCGAGGCATCTCCTAGGGTCCAGCCCCTCTCTTCCCTTGGAAATTGAATAAATCTTTCTGTTGCTTGCTCACAAAGCTTTCTATTGCCTGCTTCCTTATGGTGAGTTCTTTCACTCCCCACACTCCAGCCTGCAAAATCCATCTTACAGATGCCATCTGGTGAATTTTTCATTTTAGCTTAATATATTTTTATTTCTAGGAATTCTATTTGAGTCCTTTTTATTATTGATAAAATTTAAACATTTAAAGTGACTATTCAGTAGGATTTAATACATTCACAATATTATACAACCACTACCTGTATTTCACTCATACCCACTAGGCAATTATACCCCATCCCTCTTTTGGAACCACTGGAAATTATCAGTATGTTTTCTATTTCTATGCCTTTCCCTACTCAGAAAATTTTATTATTTAGAATCATATCATAAAACACGTGAAATTTTGCATCTGACTTCTTTCATTTGACACGTTTTCAAGGTTCGTTCATGTTGTAGATATATCAGTACTTCATTCATTTTTATGGTTAAATAATATTCCATTGATTTAAATCATGTGTGGCTTATCATGTGTGGCTATGTTTTGAGAAATGAGTTATTGGGAAATTTCATCACCATAGGAACATCATACAGTGTATTTACATTAGTAATATGTGCTTATTGATATGCTGGAAAGCCTTGGGATTCTCACTGTGCCTAATTACAAAGGGTTTTAATTAGTAGCTTGCAGAATTGCCTCCAAACAAAGATGTTATCCTGTCATTAAAAGCCTTGAAACCCTATATTGACTTTACCTCCTTATGGATGTCTTTTTACGTATGATTCCTGATTAGAGAAATTGCATCCATATTTAAGATCTACTCTAGCAAGTATTTTTCTCCACAAGCAGTTTATTGAGCTTCTAAAAATGTTCAGCTGCGTTTACATTAGCATTCCCAGGCTCACCACTCACTTTCACTGTATGTAATGAATAATGATTCTTGAATGGTTTAAACCACTCATAAGTAACAGCTAATTCAGCATCATAGTCAGGTTCAGACATTTCTTTCAACAGCACAAACATTTTGCTTGGGTAGTGATTTTCATGGTGTTGAAAGGAATATGCTTCTGTGTCTGGCCTTTACAAACCCATGTCTTTAGAAATTTCTCTATGTCTGATATAGGCCCTTCTTGAATTTTTTGTTAATTTTGTTGCATTTGATGAGGCAGAAACATCTGCAGCTTC
The DNA here is from genome assembly GCA_004363575.1 of Solenodon paradoxus. Classification (NCBI taxonomy): domain Eukaryota; kingdom Metazoa; phylum Chordata; class Mammalia; order Eulipotyphla; family Solenodontidae; genus Solenodon; species Solenodon paradoxus. The sequence goes on along the minus strand of RJWH01011561.1, from coordinate 6,986 downwards.
CATCAATTTTCTTCTTTTTCTTTGGGACATGGCTGACTAGCAAGCAATACTGATGATTTTTAATGCTTTCCTCGTCCTTAATCGCTTTTAATTTCTTTTGAGTTCACTCACTCATTGTGGCCTCTTACTGGCAACATTAGCAGTGGACTTGTATGCTTAGGGGGCACAGTAAACACAAGAGATTATTTGGACCACCAGATATTTGGACAAACATACAATACAGTTCTTTGAGAAAAAAGTCCAGTCTGCTTCTTCCAGGATCAGGCACAAGGTGCAAGGGCTCCATACAGAGAGTCTGGGTTACTTTTAAGCTCACCACAGTATTAAGAGAGGGAGATGAACAAGGGTAACTAAAACATCACAAATGTTTTGCTGATTTTTCACTGTGTCTGTGGTGGGACAAGCCTTGAAACTAACTACTCTGTCATTTGCACAGATGTCATTCTTTCATTTTTCTCCTCTATCAGCTTATTTTTTCCTTTACATCCTCTTACAGGAATTGTTTTACAGTTCTTTTCTGCTAATTCTATCATCTCTATTATATCAGTGTCTTTTTATTAACTGATTATTTCTTGTTTATGGTCTGCTTCTTAACTTTCTATTGATTTTCTGTTCTAGACGACGTTAGTTTTAATTACATTGCTGCACATTTGGATTATATTATCTTTAAAGTGTTGAAATACCTTTTATTCAAGGAGGTTAGCTAATTGAGCCTTTATGTTGCATTCTTTAAGGCAGGTCTTGAATCGCTTTTACTCAAGGGAAAGCTTAGCTTTCTTGTTTTATGATATTTTTAATTCCTTATGTTGTTCAAAAGGATTTCTCTTTCCTGGATGGATGGATTTGGAGAATCTAGTAGATATCTGTGACCTCTGAGAAGTATTCACCTTATAGTTTCCTCAAATGATTTTCTGATCTTGTCAAGTTTCTTCATACACAATGACCTTCAGTCAAATACTCAAGATAATGCCCTATGATTATTTATGCAACCCTCTGTGTCCTCTTTTGTGCTGAGTACAGTAAATTCTAAAGGCTTTCCACTCCCCAAAATTCTTATATCTGTGTCCTCAACACAATCAGATTGCTGAGTTCCACTTGGAATATTCTTCTCTGAATTGTGGTCTATAAAATACCTGCAGATAGAAAGTCGCAATGCTTGTGTCACTTCGTTTGTCTCTTCCACCAGAGATCATACATCTGGGATATCTATTGTCCAGAGTATCAAAACAGTTTTTAACAGTTCTTGTTGTTTATGCCAGGAACTTAACTCTGATCTCAGTTTTTCTATCATAGATGCTGTGGAAGTTTCTCATTGATTAGTTTTTTGTATTTCTTTTACTCAGAAGCTACTCAGAGGACATTGGGTTTTTAAGATATCTAAATATAGAAGTTGTTGCAATTAAACTAAAAATAATAATTTCAAAATTTATCATATTATAGTTCATGACATTTTGGCTATTTTGAATTGATTTACCTTTTCCACCTGAAAATTAGATATTTCGTTTTTGTCTATCACATATAAAAAAAGATATTTTCAATCTATTGAATTTTTGAAAAAAGATAGAGATGGTTATAATCCTGAAACTCTGATTTCCTTTAAAGTTATCCCTCAATGTCCAAAATATTTCAACTGTAATGTATACACAGAGAACACAGCAGGTTCAAATATTCTTAAGTTTTAGCTAGGATCTTGTCCCAAAATCCACAGCCTGGCAAACTGTACTATCACATGTTCCATTTACAAATAAAATTAGTAAATATCAATAAAAGCTGCAAAGAAATTATGTTTTTTTTCTATTTGCCATTAATGCTCTAATGATAGTAACACCTTGGAGACTGGGTTTAACAGAATTTTGAGGCTACATTTGGATATATTGGAGTATCAGAATTTAAAGTGAGGCTTAAATATAGCATAAATATGCTTAGGAGAGTAAATATGTGACTCACAGAGCATTTGTCCCCTTATGGTGCTCCCCCTCACTCCAAGCAGTGTATGTATGCTTGCAATTTATTGCACTGGGACAACCCTTGGCAGGCCGAGAGTTTGCAGAGTGAAAAGCTCACCTGAGGACTTCTAGATGGCAACTCAGTAGGAAGCACTTTCGGGTCGCTCCCCACAGAGACCGAAAAAAAAACAAAAACAAAATATCTATTTTTAAGACAAACACCAAGAAATGACTGGCACTTCAGCTGGAGACAATTCAGCTGACAATTAATGGTAGGTGAGGGCACCCAGTATGGTTCACAGCTGGCTACAGATTTGGATTTGGGACAGAGCTCGGGGGTCTCCAGATGAGCAGTGGGGCAGAAGCTAGGGATTTGGGGACCAGCTGCAGAGGCAGCAAGAGGTGGGCCCAGTGGGACTAAGATGCAGAGCCAAGGAATGCCAACTTGGGAGGGGGGTGAAAGGAGAGCCAATGCACCGGGAGCTGAGCTGAAGCCCGCAGGATAAAATTGCGCTGGACAAGACCATAATGGGAAATCAGTCAAAGATATTCCAAGTTCAAACCCATCCCCAAATAATTTCACACCAGGGCCTGGGGTCCATCGTGCAGAAATCCCACCCACCACATATCCACCCACCATAAATCCCACAAATCGGATACCCTACCTCCTGGATTATAGTGAGAAAGCAGTCAAATACAGGACCAAACCTGAATGCTACCCGCTAGCACCACTTTGTGGGTAGAGACGAAACTTCAGCCTGATTGTCAACCTTGGGCAAGTCAAACCTACACAACGCCAGGGAAACCAAACTCTCAGAAATATAAACAGAATGCCAAAGAGAGCAAATGCACAGAAATGATGGATCCAATCAAAACCCCAGGGGAAAATCTGAATACAGTAGAGGTATGTAAACCACCTGAAGAGGAATTCAGTGTAACAGTGATTAACATACTCATTGGAATCCAGAAGTCAGTAGAGGCAGTAATGAGAATGTCAGGGAGGAAAGAGAAGAATTAAAACAAGACATCAGACAGGTAAGAGACATGATAGCTGAATTAAAGAACTCAATAGAGGGACTCAAAAAAGGATAGATGAAGCTTCCAACAAAATCAGTGATCTGGAAGACAGGACAGAGGAACTATTTGAAGAAATAATAGATGAGAACTTCCCCCAATTTGAAGGATGAAGCAAGCCTCCAGATCCAGGAAGCTCAAAGATTTCCTAATTAAAAATACCCAAACAGAAATACACCTAGACACATCATCATCAAAATGTCAAAAACACAAGATAAAGGACTATTAAAAGCAGCCAGAGAAAAATGTGTCACATTCAAAGGAACCCCATAAGATTGTCAGCAGACTTCTCAAATGAAACTCTACAGGCCAGAAGGGAATGGCAAAATATATTCAAATCACTGAAAGAAAAGAATTTTCGACCTAGGATACTATATCCAGCAAGAGTATCATTCAGAACTGAAAGAATGATAAAAACCTAGTAAAAGTTAAAGGAGTTTATCACCACAAAACTAGCTTTGCAAAAAATGTTAAAGGATACCCTATAAAGCATAAATAAACCACATAGAAACACGTAATGCAGCAAATATTGAAAGTGGGAGGAAGAGAAGACAACAAAAATGTGGATAGTTAGAATGAGTGGAAGACTAATATGCTTTCAAATAAAATTAGGTAGTAAATATAGAACAATGAATGCTAACTTTAGGGTAACCTCAAAAAAAAAAAAAAATCCTCCGGGAAAAAGCAAAGAAGAAAACAGAAAGCAAAATCAATCAAAACATAACTGCCCCCATCTGACCTAAGAAAAGAAAGAGAGCAAAGGCATCATCTGGAGCAACATATAAAAGACAAATTATAAAATGACATTAATCAGTTATATATCAATAATCACTCTAAATGTTAATGGACTGAACTTACCAGTCAAAGAATACAGAGTGGCTGAATGGATCAAAAGCATAACCCAAGCTTCTTCTACATTCAGGAAACCCACCTTCTTCCAAAAGATAAAAAAAAGCTCAAAACCAATGACTGAAAGACAATCCTACAGTAGAATGACCACCACAAAAGAGCAGGAACAGCTATACTTATATCAGATAAAACAGACTTCCATCTAAAAAGCGTAACAAAAGACAGAGATGGACACTATATGATTAAAGGATCAATCCAGCAGAAGATATGATTCTTATTAACATATATGCACCAAATGAAGGAGCATTAAAATATATTAAGCAAGTACTATTAGACCTAATGAAAGACATTGACAACAACACAGTAATAGTGGGGAATTCAACATCCCACTTACAACAATGGACAGATGAACCAGGGAGAAAATTAAAGGGAAACTGCCACTTTAAATGACCATCTGGAACACATAGGTCTAACAGACATATAGTGATCACTTGACCCAAGGACTACAGATTTCACTTTCCTCTCAAGCGTTCATGGCACATTCTCAAGGATAGATCATATGCTGGGACACAAAACATCTCTCAACAAATTTACAAAGATTGAAGGCATACCAAGCATCTTCTCTGACCACAGTGGCCTAAAACTGGAAATCAACCACAAAAATAAAACTGGAAGACCACAAACCAATTGGAACTTCACAAAATGCTCCTGAAGGACTCTTGGATAAAAGAGGAAACCAAAGAAGAACAAAAAAAATACTTAGAGACAAATGAGAATGAGGACACGAACTACCGGAACCTATGGGATGCAACAAAAACAGTACTAAGGAGAAAGTTCATTGCAATCCAGGCCTATCTCAAGAAACAAGAAAAATCACAAATAAACAATTTAACGCTACATTTAAAACAACTAGAGAAAGAACAATTAAAGCCAAAAATCATCAGAAGAAAGGAATCATCAAAATTGGAGCTGAAATAAATGAAATAGAAAACAAAATGACAATCCAGATGATCAATAAAACCAAAAGCAGTTCTTTGAAAAAATAAACAAAATTGAATTACACACACATAACATTTCCAGTTCAGTTTGTTACTGCCTTCTTTCCTAATTTTCTGACTTCACCTAAATGTGGGTTAGGAATATTGTCTTTTAGTAAAAAAAGATTCTTAGCCCAACTTAACTCTTCAGTACATGGAAAAGGCATTCCAGGAGACAGATACAACCCAAAACATATTAACACTCTATATAGAAACACAAATTTGCTTCCTCTTTTAGAAGTGGTATCCAATAATATCATCTAGGAATAGCTATATAAATTCTTTATTAATTTTTTTATTTGGGTGGGGAAGGGAAGAATTTGGAGGTCATGTTTGACACTTTATGAGAAAACTTTATCATGAATAATGATTATCTTTTCTAATGAGAATTATACACACAGATAACTAATTATAAACTCAGATAAATGCAATGAGTAAACATTAATTAGTAAGACTTTATGATCTGTTTCTGTCTTTTCACTATTCTTGACTCATTTTTACTGTTTATATTTTCCTAATTTCTAAATATTTATTTTAATATCAAAACTTATCATCCTTAGGAATCGTATTTTGATTCAGCATCAGAAATGGGGTTTGAATTTATTTATTTTTTCAACTCTATAAACATTATCCTATTTTAAATTATGAATTTTCTTGCCAAGGTATTTTCAAGACACAAACTTGGTCTCTGTGCTTCCACCCTGGCAAATAGCCCTTCCTGTTTCTATCAAACCATCCAAACACACACATGCACACATTGTTTTTCCTTATCAATAACTACGACATATTTTTCAAAAGTAAAACTTATTACAACACTCTCCTTTGAAAGCATACCAATTACATGTCTTTGTACTGAGAAAAAAATTCTAATTCCTGACATGGTTTGTTGTATACAAGCTTATCCAACCTGCTTGGGTGCCTCTTTTTCCATGTTTTTACATTCATCAGTCAGACTTCCTTCGCTGTTTCTTTAATATGGTGAGGATTGTTTCATCCTTGCTACCATGTTCTTGCTTCTGCTTTTCTATGCAGAGTAAATGAATTGACACATTGCATTCTACATACAGTGCATTTTCTTGGTTTCTTTTATAAGAGATAATTTTTCATTATGGTTAATTCACAACATTTTATAAGGAAGAAATTAAAGATTCCTAGATTATAGCCTAGTGTGAAAATAACAAGCCAAAAGAAATAGTTTAAAATATTGCACTCATACTTTCATACAGAAAAAAACCCAAGATACTTAGATAAAATTGCATAAATATCTCCTAACCAAGAAGTTTTAAGTCTAATCAATGGTTCACCAGATGCCAGATACTGGATCATATAAGCTTGGCCCTATGATGAATTTTCTTCATTGAATTCCACTTTGACATAACATTGGCTTTTAATAAGGCTTTTAAAAGAAACAACAGAAATAGAATTCCACATTTATTAAAAAGTCATTATCATGATTTCTGTCACACTATTTAATATTTCCATTAAACTTCCATGAGAGACACCGTTTTTGAGTGAGATATACAAAAGAGGTGTAACTATGTAGTATATTATAGTTTCATCTTTCCTTTAGGCCCAGAATCAAGAAACTAAAGGTAAAAGTTAATGTCCAATCCCAGCAATGATATTAAACTTTAAATTTAAAATGTTTGCTATGTCTCACTTTCATGTTTATTGGCTTGCATTTTATTATGTGTGAAATATTTTATAATGTGATATATATATCCAGAATCATATATTTTATATAATTTCATCACTTTAAAAATTATTTTTAACAAGACAATATAAAAACAATGATTTTTAAATAAATCTTAAATAAGAGCATATTTACTTTGAAGATATTTTTCTTAATAGTTTCATTACTGCAGTTTTCACTTCCTTGTTCCTCAGACTATATATCAGGGGATTCAACATGGGAATCACAGTGGTGTAAAATACTGAGGTCACTTTCTCATGGGTCTCTGAAGAACTGGTAGCAGGTTTAAGATACATGGACATGAGAGAACCATAAAATATAAGAACAGCTGTTAAGTGGGAGCTGCAGGTGCTGAAGGCTTTGGACCTGCCCCCTTTAGAGTGGATG
>RJWH01011560.1:0-11681 GCA_004363575.1 Solenodon paradoxus | reverse complement strand
TCCTGTTGGGGGGAAGTTATTTTCAGCATTTACCTTCCAAAATCAACATGGGACCAGACATGGAGGATGGGGAATTGCTGACAGGATGGAACCATCAATTTCTTTTGGTGCCAGTGACTTTAGGATCTAAACTCAGAATGTTCCTCTTCCTATCTCATATGGAACCAGCTGGAGTGATGACCATGTCTTTGATGTTAAAAGCACTCCCTTATCAATCACCTTTCCCAGGCTATAGAGGCATAGAAATGGAGGAATCCCATAGCAATCCAGTGCAGCCCTCCCTGCCCAGGAGATGACATCTCCAGCTTTTGCTTTCTTTCTCCTCTATTTTCTCTAATAAACTTATAAAAACTGCACTCTAACGCTCAAGAATTCTTTCTTGAACCATTCGCCTCCAACCTCCACCCGGCAACCCTGCCACCATCAATCAGGCAGCAGTGAGATCAAAAGGGAGTGTGGGGTGGTATTAGTTGGCACTCTGCCTCTCTGGTAACCCTCTTGTGAGTGGGGACCCAGTGAGCCACTTGGCTTCCATCTCCACTTAGTAACCAAAGCAATACGAACCAGCTGTCTTCTTCCCACTTGTCTAGTAAAATTGTGGTCCAACAAAAAACTGAGCTTACCTGGGGGCAAGGAGACATGCAAGTTGTTGTCACACTATCAATAGGAAGGAGACGATAGGGCAGAAGGGAAGCTGCACTTCCACTTCACTCCTGTGGGATGAGTCAGTGTGAGTCAACATTCCTTTTTGCTAGAGTTATAATACTAGGGATCAGAAGAAGCTGAATATATAAACTCCCTTGGTTATTGCAGCAAAACCTCAGTTGGGGACTTCTTCCAAAAAAATGATTATATGATATCCTAAATGTCAATGACAATAAAAAATACTACCAAGACCCAGAAAAACAAAATTTGAATGAGAAAAGGCAATATCTGCCAACATCAAAGTGAATAGGATGAAATTATCTGACGAGGATTAGAAAACAGCCATCAAACAATTTCTTCAAAAAGCAATCATCCATTTTCTTCAAGCAAATAAAAAATAGAAAATTATATCAAACTATATTATAATAAACAAATATGTAAATAGCCAAGTGAACATGATAGAACTGAACATACAATCACTAAAGTCAAATAACAAAACAAGTTAGGTGGATCCATAGTGATGACAGAGGGTAGAGTCAGTGAAACTGAATAAAGATGAATAGAAATACCTGATTGAAAAATGAAATTAGAAAAAAGAATAACAGAGTTACAGACCTTTGTGGTACAGCGACAGGAGTTAACATTCTTAATATGGCACGAAAACACATATTTAAGTTCTGAAAATGTAAAAGAAAGGCAAATCTTGAATGGTCCCAGAGAAAAATTACTCATTATGTCTACAGAAAAGAAAAAAAAGAAATACAACAATTTCTCATAGGCAACCTGGTGTTCATTGAGAAGTGGCACAATATTTTTCAAGTGCTAAAAGCAGATTTTACATCTGGCAAACAGCCAGCAATGATGAAGACATACAGACGATTCAGATGTAGGAGGCTAATAGAATTCATTTCCAACAAACCTTCATTTAAGGAACGACTAAAATGAAATTCCTGAACAAAAATGTGAATGATAAAAAATAATGTGTTAAAATATGGAAGGGAAATTTATTCTACAAACAAATTAATAAAGAAGAAACATTCAAATCTGCATAAAGTGATTCAATAAAAGAACACAATGGGAGGAATCACTCTACTTGATGAAGGTTTACCATGTAGGCACAATAAACAGGACAGTGTGGTACCAGTGGAAGATGAGGCATGACAAGCAATGAATTAGACAAGTGAAACAACTATATATGTTGTGCATACACAAGTATATACACAAGTACCTAAGTTGATTTTTTTCAAAAGGTACAAAAGCAATCCTGTGAAAGAAGGATCACCTTTTCAAAAATGGTACCTGGAGCAACTGGATACTCATATAGGGGGGCAACACCACAAACTAAACCTCAAATCTCATATGAAATTTAACTCAAAACAGATCATGGACTTAACTATGAAAGTGGCAACTATATAAAGTTAATAGAATAAAAAAGGGAAAATATACAAGATAAAGGGCTAGTCAAAGAGTTTTAAAATTTGATGTGAGAATTACAATCCATAAACAGTCATCCAACCAGTATTATTAAAACAGTGTTGAAATGTTTTGATTCATTTATTACATGTATATATATGCATGAATACACACATGTATTATAAAATTGTATCCCTTTTGAACTATAGAAATGATGATCCAAGGTATTTCAGGTAATAAGACAATATTTAAGTTGCTTTGTTCACAAAATGATGATTTTCATCAAAGCATTCCAATTTATCCATTTTCCTTATCAATAATCCGCAAATATTTTACATATTCACAGTTCTTTCATTTACTGCCTGTGGAATAAACCTATCTACATTGCCTAGTACCCTCTTTAGTGCTACTTGCATTTCCTTGTTCCTTAGACTGTAAACAATGGGATTAAGCAGAGGTGTCAGCACTGTCTAGGTCACAGCCATCAATGTGTTTTCACGGAATGAGTTACTGTCCTTAGGCCTCAAATACACAAAGCCAGCAAATCCACTACTGTGAGGTGGGAGGAACAAGTCGAAATAGCCTTATACCTCCCCTTGGCTGAGGGCATCTTCATAACTATGAATGCAATGACGACATAGGAAATCATGATTAAAATGAAGCTGCCCACCAACACAAAGGCAGAGAGCATAAATATAGCCATTTCATGAAAGGAAGTATAATCACAAGCAAGGGAGACCACAGGTGAGAAATCATGGAAGAAATGCTGGATGATACTGGAGTCACAGAAAGACAAGTTGAATACAGTGATGGCGATGCACAGAGAAGCCAGAAAACCAACCATCCAAGAGGCCATCACGAGCTGAAAGCAGACGTGTAATGATCGTAGAACATGGTAGCCAAAGTGAAGCAGTTAGTGCCTCCCAGTCCAAAGAAAAACATCTGTGTGGCATAATCAGGAAGATAAATGATCTTACTGTCTGACAGCAAGTCTGCTAGCATATAGGGAATGATTATCATGGTGGAACACCTCTCTGAAAAGACAGGTCCCAAGAAAATAGCACATGGGGGTGTGAAAGCTGTGACTGAACTTGATGGCCACCATGACAGATACATTTGCTACTAGGATGGTCACATGGGAGTGGAAGATCACCACTAAGAGAAGCATCTGCAGGTCTGGGAAACTGGAAAATCTCCACAGAAGTAATGTGCTCACTGTGGTGTGATTATTCATGGTCCTGGTGTGCAGCCACTTTCTCTCAAAGCAGCAGAGGTTCTTCAGGTTGAGACTCTTATTATAAAAAGAATCACTTACACTTTAATTATGGGCACCCAGACACGCTTAAAGTGACTCTTCATAGAAGAGCTAGAGAAAGGGATGCTAAGTGCACCTGACTGTCATGAAGTTCAGGAGTCAGAGTGATGAGAATGATTTTAGTATGAGAACAGATAAGTGACAAGTGGACATAAATATCTCCCTGTATTCTACTCACAAAGTATCTTTATCCTTTTCTTTTCCAGTTGAGATCTGTGTGTAAGATGAAAATATTTCAAATATTGCTTTGTTCTTATTCATCGGACAGTGTAGTCCCCCATTTTTCAAATACTTTTTGTGATCGAATTGTACCCTGGCACTCAGAAGTGCTTAATGGAATATTAATTGAATGAATAAAATAACTCAACATTTAAATAATTCAGAATAAAAATAATATATAAAAATTATGGAGCACATTGAAATTTTCCAAAACAACTTTGACTTTTCTTTCAACCAATCCTACTATTATCAGAACACCACGATGAAGTGACTCCAAGGTGATTATTGTTACAATGATCAGAGCACATAAATTAATGTAACATGTCACTTTTGCTAGGGTATATCATGTTAATAATCGCATGTTAATTATTTTATAAACATTAAATAATGCTAAGTTCTTAAGAATTTCTCATTGAAGTTTGTTTCTAGATTTCTAATATGAACTCAGTCAGAATTAACATCATTCTGAAAGCACCATCTCTTGCTAGAATGACATATTCTGGTCATTATATTCTAATCAACAGGAATTTTAAGCACGACCTCCAGGTCACATTCTAGCAAGTGTTCATGTTAAGTCAGCTTCTTGAAGTACAGAACTGAATAGAATCCACCCATATTTCTCATATCAACTTGGCAAACATTTCTATTTTGATCATTCAATAAACATCTAGTCTTATAGGAGATGAGGGCAGAAAAGTGATATAAAGACATTCCATAAAATTTTGATTTCAACTTCAGTCTCTATTAAAGTTGTAGAAAAAATAATAAAGAATCAGCAGTGGAAAACAAATCAATGTGCAAGAGATATTGAGTCTCTGGCTGCAAATTATTCTGTAGGACTCACAAACACTAGATGAAGGCAAAACACAAAGCTAATATATTGTTAGTTGAAGAGTTATAGTTTTCTGTTTGATTTGTTATGGTTAAATAATACAAGGCCAGGGAACCAGCACCTAATTAATACCTGTGATGACCAGATAATATGATGGGGTCAGACAGAGCTGTCATGTGCAATCTTACAAGCTTATAGAGAAGGAATTTTTCTTCTGATTTTACAAAGGATGTAAATGAGGTGCAGAATTGTTATGTGACTATCAAAGCCATGAATTTATTCAACACATTTGATTAAATGTGTATGATACTCCAAGAATTTTATACATGGAAACACTACAAAGAACCAGATGTGTAGAATCTCTGCAATATGAGTGACTACTATTATTTATGGGATAGGGAAGTCTTCTCTGAAGAGGTGATGTACTGAAACAGAGACTAGAAAGACAAGAATCAAGAGGAAAGCTCTGCTGACAGTGTCAAAGACAGAGTTGACAGCTAATACAAAGGCCCTAATTGGGAACTCACTTACCAAAGCAATCAACACCCAAGACTCATATGAGTTATCTTTAATCCAATTCACATGACTTTCCTCCAAAGTTTTCTTAGTCTATTTACAGTACTTCTAAAAGGATGATTTTCTGTTCTCATTGTCTTAACCACCACTTAACCTTGTGTGACTTCCCAATTCCCACCTATATCAGAAAGGAATATCTGGTATCCTCTGGCACATTACAAGTCCATGATATCTTCTAAGTATCGAATGTAAGCTTTTCAGAACAGAATTGATACTAATTTCCTTACACATCAGCAATTTCTCTTTTATTTCTTATTTGAATTAGTCACAGATCTCAAAAGTTACCATCAGACCTCTATTTTTATTCCTTCTTCATCTTTACAATTAATATTTCATTTCCAACATAACAGATATTTTTGTGCCATAATTTTTTAATTTAAATTTCATCCTCCAATTGTCCTGGACCTAATCCACAGGGTAAATTAATGCCTTCATAACTATCTACGGGTATAGGATCTGTGATTTTTTTGTTACATTACCCACATAATGATTAGATGTTAGATTACTATACAAAGGATTTATTAAGCCACTGATGGTATCAAAAATAGTGGATGACCTCTATCGTTTATAAGAGATAATTCAAAAATCTCAAATGATCTTCACACTCATCATAAACTGATTCTCAGATACTGCTCCTGGCTCAGTTTCTGACACATGCTTCTACTTACCCATACTCAAAACACACAATAATGCCCTATATTTTCAAACATATCACCACCCTTCATGCTGCTGTGTCTTTAAACATGGTATTCCTCTGCCTCAAATTGTCCTCCTTTATTTCAGTCACTATCAAACTTTACTCCTGTTTCCAGACTCTAGCTCGGGTTGATTTGACACTTCATCTTCCCTTATTGTGCATATTTTCTAAATTCCAGAATCCTAACTAAAAATGATTCCTGCCGTATCATCATTAGATTTTTGCATCAGCTTCATCTTCCCTTCTCCCTTACCTACTACCAAATTTCCTATCTTCAGTTTACAATCATGCTGTAATCTCTTTATTATAAACTTCTTTTAAATGTTTACAGATTAGGTAATCTAATGATGATAATCTTCATTGCACACTTCAGTTTTACAATCTTATATATCCTCATAGCTATCCTAAGTGATAAGTGCTATATAATATGAGCATGTGTAGTGAGGAAAATATAACTTAGACAGTGACGTACTTTGTTAATGGTGACAGAACTGCTGAGTGTACATATAGAGTATATTTACAGTATATTAAGTATAAGTAATTCTACGCATATAGTGTATTTACATTAAGGAAGTGAGAGTCTGGAGACCCACTTGCTTCACTTCTTGAATATAAATTCTCCTTCAGTGCAAGTGCTTTAGCATTTGCATTCAAGTCTTACCTGTCCATCATCATCTCCTGCCACCAAACTGCCCTATGAGGAGAACATCCTGCTGTTGCCCAGACATTGTATGTCCTCTCATGGCTCGTTTGCTTTGCACATATTTTTCCTACAATGTCTAATATCATTTATCCTTCTACAACTTAGCTCTATTCAACAGAAGACTCAAATACTGCTTCTTATAAAAATCTTCTCAAAACATTCTGTATCATATTTTCTTTTGATTTCACAATCGATTAGGTTTAATGAGGTTTTCTTTTTATCTAGACTCCTTCAACAGACAGTGAAGAGAATTACTAAAAAAAATTACCTCCAATTTGCAGACTCAGGTATGTCAATGTGCATATTTTACTAAGCTTAATTCAATAGCTGTAGCAACAGATGGAAATTTCATGTTCTTCAGAAATGCTCCATGATCATGAATTCAGTACAATTATTAATTCCTCTTCAGTAAACTATTTTCTCTATTTAGTATTTGTTTCATTTAGACTATAATGAAGACCAATTATATCTAAACAGATATTACAAATAATATCACATAACAACATAAATTCACACAGAGCTGCTTTCTATATTCTTGTTTAATGTATTTTAATTTTACAAAAGATGTATAAACAAAAACTTCTCGAGACTGCAGTAGTAGTTGGTTAAACCTAGAAGAACGAACCTATCATTTAAAAATTCTAAAATTCTACACATACTCTCTATGTAACATAGTGTTGGGTCACATTTGACCCACATAACTTGGGTCCACTAAGGGGCATGTCAGAATCACCAAGGGGAGCTTTCTGAAAGTAATACATCTCTACCACCAGCTTTATTGCAAACCTCTCCAAGAAGTTTTCACAATGAGGATATGTATGTCCTACAAAACATTCTCTTTATTTTCACTTGAGAACTTCTGGTTTTATGATATTTTTCTTTCCATATATGTTAATGGAATATTGTCTTTCCCTACTAGTCTAGTTCGCGAATGGTAAAACAATGCCAACGTGACATTATTTCGATTAGTATCAATGACCCTGGCAAGCATGAGAGAATAAGATGTTTATTACAATTTTTCAGCCCTTTGGTGTATTTTTTCTCAAATCTTACCCTCTTTATTCACCTGGTTAGACCTCAGTTTAACATCCTATTCTGGTTTCAGAATCTGCAAAGCTTTCTCCATGAACTTCCTGGAGTCCATCTCTACTAGGAGTGGGGTGTTGACAACATTTTAATTTTCAGATTATCTGTGCCCCCAGTTTCTTTAATATCTTCTATTAGACTATGAACATCCATTTGATTATCTGAAGATATTGTATATCATAATATTAATTATAAAGACAATAAAAGCCTTAATTTTTTTGTCTTCCACAGAAAGAATTCTAACTGCTAGTCTCTAAAATTTACGGGGAATTAAGCTAGAGGACAACTTAAATCTCAAAACTCAGATGTAACTTTCTGTGGTTCTTCCTGTGATTTCATGTATCTCAAAATTCTAAAGAAAGTTTTAAGGCATTTTTCCTTTTTCATGCCTGTGATGAGTCCCATTTGATATTATTCTTCCATAGTATCAGAGGTACTGTCCACTCTATCCATTAAGAAAGGAGTTCAGTACCATGAAGATTTTCGTGAAACCTGGGACCACTAGAGACCATTAGCTTGAGATTACTTCTTTAGATACTGAGTTTCATGTTCTATATGTCTATAACCCAATTTTACATCCTCAAAAATATTGTTTAAATCCAGACATGCTGGACACTTTTTAGTGATTATCAAACTTGACTACCTGAGAAATGCAACTTGTTGAATATATATCCTGGAATGTAGATAATTTCCTCAGAGTTTATTTTACTTCCTGTATAGTATAATTTATTATATAATGTTGAAAGTTAGCTAAGTCCCTCAGATCTCCTTTACCCTTTACACTGGGCAAGGGTATGCCATATCATAAGAAGCTACTGCCTGGGGAAATGCTAGAAAAAGGTGAGTAGGAAGAAAATGAACACACATTATGATCATTGTGATTTTTTTTTCTCATGAGCTATTCTGGGGAGACCTTGCTTAAAAAAGAAAATCCTCAGTTACTATGCCCTTTCATGGTATCCTCAAATTGCTCCTAATTGGTTTTCTTATCAGCTTTGTTTCAGTCTTCACCTTCTGTACTCTCTTCTACATCATCTGCTATCAAGTCTTATCTCTAAAGTTTGCTCTCTTAATTTCAATACTCTAGGAAAATTAGTCAATATACTATTTCCTGATTAAAGTCTTTCCTCATTCTGTATCCAGATGTATCTCAAAATTCCCTTTCCTGATTTACTCATCCAAACACTTGCTCATTCTTCAAGATTTAGCACAAATGCCACCTAGACCAAGAATCTGATTGTTCAAATAATATGTGAAAGTGGAGAGAGAAAATACAGTATTAAGAAGGAATTCTATAATCTACAATTACTTGAATGACTTGTACTGGATCTCAGAAATTCATGCACGCAGATAACGGTGTTTTCCTTTATGCCTTCCAGGGTCATGACAGCAATTGAGATTTTAAAGCCAGGTAGACTTTTTTTTTTTTGCCTTTTTAAGATTTTTCTTAGGTCTCCCTGTTCAGGCTGTTGAACACATCCCAAACCTCTTTGAGAACCAGCTGCTAATGTTCTTTTCCAAATATTCCTCTTTCAGCTGGAACATTATTAGCTAGAAATATAAGATAACATGTCCAAATACCCAAGATGGCTCACAGCCAACATTGAGCCTGCCCACATACATGAATCTTTAATTTAAAAAAATGTGCGTTATTTGTGTGTGTGACTTTAACTACTCAATGTCCACTATAGTACATAATCATGCTTAATGATGCTTTTGAATTCAGGTTTGAATGTCTAAACTCTTCAGAGATTTATTCCCCAAAGGCAAGCAAAACTAAGTGAGGTATATAACCACTGTGAATTTGGGCTGTTACTGAAAAATGAGTGAGTTCTTATTGATAAAGGTAAGAGTCTGACTTCTGTTAAATAATCTGATATATTTATTTTCATTACCATTAGAGTATTTTACTACCTACTATTATATATGTTTCCACTATTAAAGTTGGAGATATGCAGAAATATATAAGCAATTAATTACTAAGCAACTTTAAATGGCAATTTCCAATATCAGTTAATGTGAATAAACAATTATAGTCTTAGTTATAAGGATTCCATGTATATCTTTCTCTAGGACAGAAGCACAATAGTCTTTTCATACTATCCAAAAAGGGGTTCTCAATAATGCTAATAACTTTATCATTTCAAAGATATTCCTGGGCCTTTATTGATATGTAAAGATTTTAATTAAAGATGTAACATTTTCAAATAAGTAACTGCTATAAGACTTGCTTTGTTTATACATATGAATGTTTTCATGTTCAGGGTAATAATATAGTGAACTAAACTTAGGATAAAAATCAGAAAATATGTTTATACTGATCACAGGCACCAAGTTGATTCATTCTATTCACTTCTATCTTACACTTGGTTCTGCTAAATAATATTCTAAATTTAATATTAGTTGATTTTATAAAATTTGAATTGAAAACATTGTCACAACTGAAAGTAATTTGATGTATGTTATAAAGCTATAACTGTCAACCTTTTTTGCATGATTACATTAATACTTAAAATTACTTGATAAAATAACATTTTAATGCAAAATTTAAAAAGTTCAAGAAGTTTATAATAAAAGACATAAATAATAACTGTATGCACTTCCTCTCCAGATTAGTATCTGAACAATTCTATTTCTCCTCTTAAAAACTAGCTATTATTAACCTGAAAATATTTAAATAACTCGATATTTCTATATTTAACTGCAAGAAAGTGTACAGAATAATGTATTGTCATGCATTGCCAGATATACTGAATTCATGGTATAATTATTTAATTTTATTTCTTGCAAACTTACTAAAGGAATGTGCAGTTAGATTTTCAGGATTTAATAGACTCACTCTGTATTTGCTATGCAAACCAGCATAACATCTTTTACACTCGGTTTACTCATCCATTAAATAAAGGGAATTAGTATTATTTTATGACAAATTATCTACAAATATATATTTACATTAAATGAGAATATATTATTAATTCCCACTCTAATCCTGTGAATATAATATATTAAACATGTACTAAAAGTTGTATATTATGAAATATGTTGTATATCACACTTTAACTTACATTTTCAATTATTCACCTATTAACCAAAAATACATTGTACATTTTGTTATTCTCATCTGTTTTTTATTTTTATTGTTTAGCCTTTGAACTAAAAGACACCTTAGCGACAAACATGAAATTAAAATGGACACTGAAGAAACTTTCTCTGCATGTAATATGCACACAATCTTGAATAGATATTTATACAATGACTCCCTTATGTGTAGCAATGAAAATGAAACCATCTAATTTGCAACTTCTTACTGTAATGTTTCTTCACAGGTTTGTTCCACAGCAGCTACATTGTCTCATGGATTCCGTGAAGAATGGCAACCACAGTGCAATAACAGAGTTCATTTTATTGGGCTTAACTGATGACCCAGTCCTTCTAGACCTTCTCTTCGTGATTATCCTTTTTATCTTCTTGGTGACCATATTTGGAAATCTCAGCACAGTCATTCTTATTAGAATCTCTTCTCAGCTCCATCATCCTATGTATTTTTTTCTGAGTCACTTGGCTTTTGCTGACTTAAGTTTTTCATCTTCTGTCACACCCAATATGCTTGTAAACTTCATGGTAGAGAGAAATACAATCTCCTATCTTGGATGTGTCATCCAGCTTGCTGCAGTTGTTTTCTTTGGGACAGTTGAGTGCTTTCTTCTGGCTGTCATGGCATATGATCGTTTTATAGCAATCTGTAACCCACTGCTGTATTCTACCAAAATGTCCACACAAGTCTGTGTTCAATTACTTGTACTGGCATACGTAGGTGGTCTTATCAATGCTTCTTCCTTTACTATTTCCTTCTTTTCTTTTATCTTCTGTGGATCAAATCGAGTCAATCATTTTTTCTGTGATTTTACTCCTTTAGTTGAAATCGCCTGTTTGGATATCAGTATCGCTGCGGTGGTTCCCTCATTTACTTCTGGTTCCATCATTGTGTTCACACTCTTTGTCATTGCCATCTCCTACATCTACATCCTAATCACAGTCCTGAAGATGCGCTCCAATGATGGGCGCCGTAAGGCCTTCTCCACCTGCACGTCCCACCTGACAGCAGTCACTCTGTTCTATGGGACCATTACATTCGTTTATGTCATGCCCAAGTCCAGCTACTCAACTGACCAGAACAAGGTGGTGTCTGTGTTCT
>RJWH01011559.1:0-11708 GCA_004363575.1 Solenodon paradoxus | reverse complement strand
ATATAGAGAAATATACATGGAATGATGGCCCTCACTCACCCCCCCCAAAAAAAAAAGTCCAGGAGGAAATTTAAATGCAACAAAATTCAGTAATCTACCTGACGAAAACTTTAAGGCAACAGTTTTAGTGATACTCATGGAAATCAGGAACACAATGAAGGAAAAAAAGAGATCTATAAAAACAATAGAGAAAATAAGAGGCAGTATCAAACAATATTCATGGAGTTAAAGAACACAAGAGCTGAGCTAAAGAACACAATAAAGGGGCACAGCAGTAGAGTGGAAGACACCTCCAATTGAATCAGTGATATAGATTTTAGGACAGTGGAATGATTCAAGAAGACCAGCAAAGATATAAAAGAATGAAAAGAAATGAAGAGAACATATAAGACCAATGACAACACCAGAAAAATAATATTTGCATTATAGGGGTCAAGAAGGAGAGAAGGGGGAAGAAACTATTTTTGAAGAAATAGTAGCTGAGAATCTCTATAACTTAAAGAGAGAAACAGACCTCCAGACCCAGAAAGCTTAAAGATTTCCAAACAAAATAAAACTGAACAGCTCTATAATAAGACATACTAAATAGACAAAAATACAAGATAAAGAGTAAATCTAAACAGCAGCTAGAAAAAAAATTAGTTACCTATAAAGGAGTCCCTATAAGTCTCTAGGCAAATTTCTCAGCTGAAAATTTACAAGCCAGAAGGGAATGGTATGATACATTCATCTAAAAGATCTAAAAGAAAAATGGTTTAAAAGCAAGGATACTATACTTTGCTACATTATAACTAAAATTTGAGGAATGATAAAGAGCTTTATAGAAAAACAAAAGTTAAAGGAATTCATCACCACAAAACAAGCCACACAAGAAATTCTAGTGAAAGTTTTATAAAATGAAAAGAAACCCCACTTAGAAGCAGCAACACATTAAAAATATAAAATGTTGAAAGGAGAGAAAAAATGTGGACTGTTGGAATAAGCTCAAGACTAACTTGCTTTCAGGTTAAACAGGCCGTAAATGTTAAAAATTTTTATTTATACCCCAGACTAACCTCAAAACACAAACGTTGAGAAAAAGTAAAGAAGAAAATGAAAAGGGAAACAAATCACAACACAAATGCATTAAAAGCAAAAAAGAATAGAAAAAGAAGATCAAAGGTACTGTCTGTAACAATACCCATAAAACGATGAGCAAAATGGCAGTAAACAGTTACATACTAAAAATCATGCTAAATATTAATGAATGGAACTCACCTTCAAAAGGCACAGTGTTTGATTGGATTTAAAAACATAATACAAATTTCTGCTGCATATAGGAGACTCAACTATCTTTAAAATACAAACATAGGTTAAAATCAATGGTGGAAAGACAATCCTACAGTCAAATGGTAACAAACCAAGCAAAAAAAAGTCAGGGACAATCATACTTATATCTGATAAAATAAATTTCCAAATAAAGAGAGTAACAAGAAACAGGGATTGTCTTTATATAACAATGAAGCGGCCAATTCAACAAGAAGGCATTATGCCTTTTAAAAGTACTTGGAGAAGAGTGAGAATGAAAAACGGAGCTACCAGAACTACCAGAGCTACCAAAACTAGTGCAGCAAAAGCAGCACTAGGCAGTAGTTTATGGCAATTCAGGCCTACCTAAAGAAACCAGAAAAAATAAAAAGTCTAACCCTACAGCTAAAGCAACTAGGATAAAGAACAATTGAAGCCGAAAGTCAGCAGAAGAAAGGAAATATTAAAAGTCTGCACAGAAATAAACAAAATACAAATAAAAAGACAATCCAGACATTAATGAAACCAAAAGATGGTTCTTTGAAAAAATAAACAAAAATCAACAAACCTTTGCTAGACTTAGTAGGAAAAAAGAGAAAACTACCATAATAAGAATCAGAAATAAAAGGGGAGAAATTATAACAGATACCACAGAAAAACAAAACATAAGAGACTATGAAGAACAACCTCATGCCAAAAACTGGACAACCTCAAGGATATGAACAGATTTTTAGAAGCATACAGATTACTAAGACTATATTAGAAATAAATGGAAAAACTGAACAGAACTATCACAAGCAAGAAAATTGCAGAGGCAATCAGAGTCTCCACAAAAATAAAAGCCCAGGAAAAGATAGATTTACTAGCAAGTTTTACCAAAACTTCACAGAAGAATTAATACCTACTCTCATCAAACTCTTCCAAAAATTTGAAGAGCAGAGAACACTTCCACTTTCTATGAGCTAATATTACATTGATACCAAAAGTGGATAAAGCCATCACCAAAAGAAAATTACAGACCAATATTTCTAATGAACAAAGATTCAAAAATGCTCAACAATATTAGCAAACTGAATCCAAAAATACGTCAAAAGGATCACTCATCATAACCAAATGGGATTTAGTCCAAGGATGAAGGCATGGTTCGACATATGCAAATCTATTAATGTACTACACCATATCACCAAGAGCTAGGTGAATAATTCAATGATCATACCAATAGAAGCAGAGTAAACTTTGGATACATTTAACACCCATTTATGGTTTTAAACACTTTACAAAAAATGGGGAAAGAAAGTATATGCCTCCACATAATTAAGCCCATATATGATAAACAAGCATCATACTTCATATTGAAAAACTGAAAGCATTTCCTCTAAGATCAGAAACAAGACAAGGTTGTCCACTCTCACCACTGCTATTTAACATCATGCTACTCAGAGCAATGAAGCAAGAAGAAGAAATAAAAGGAATCCATGTTGGAAAGGAAGAAGTAAAACTATCATTTATTTGGAGATGACATGATCATATATGTAGAAAACCTGAAAACCTCCATCAAAAATCTGCTAGAACTAATCAATGGATACAATAAACTGGCAGCATACAAAACCAATGCATGAAAATCTTTTGTATTTAGAAAGAATCCCAGAAAGCTACCCCTTTTATGACAGAAACAAAAAGAATAAAATACTTTGGAATATACTTAACAGAGGACATGAAAGACCTGTACAATGAAGTATGTAAGTTTCTGAAAAGAAATAGAGGAAGATACAAAGAAATGGAAAGATATCTTATGTTCATGGCTGGGAAAAATGAACATTGTTAAAATGGCTATCTTACTTAAAGCAATATAGAGGTTTAATGAAATGCCCATTAAAATCCCACGGGCATTTTCAAGGAAAAAGAACACAAATTTTTTAAATTTGTATGAAACAACAAAACACTCCAAGTAGCCAAAGCAATCATGAGAAAAGTACAAAACTGGTATTTCACACTCTCAGATATTGAGCTAGACTACAAAGTGATAGTGATCAAAACTGTATAGTACTAGAATAAAAACATATCTGTGGAATAGAAGTGAATCATTACAAATACTCACATACAGTCAGTTAATTTATGACAAAGGAGTCAAGAATATATGATGAAAAAGGAAAGTCTTTTCAATAGATGATTTGGGGAAGACTGGACACCAACAAGCAAAAGAATGAAGGTAGGACACTTTCTAACACCTTACACAAAAATTAATTCAAAATGGATTAGAGATGGATGCTAGACCAAAAACCATAAAATACCTGGACTACAACATAGGAAAGATAGTCTATTGCATCATCCTTAGAGAGGTCTTTGGTGACTCAACTCTAGTGTCAAGGTTAACAGAAACAAAAATAAACAAATGGAACTACATCAAACCAAAAAGTTCTGCACAGCAAAATAAACCATCACCAAAACAGAAAGATGACCTACTGACCAGTAGAAGATATTTGCATTTTGTGTACCTGACAAGGGCTTACTTACTATTTAAAATATGCAAGGAACTCATAAAACTCAACAAGAAAATAATCCAGTAAATAATGGGCAGAAGTGGATAGACATTATCCAAATGAGACACACAGATGACCAACAGGCATGTGAAAAGATACTCTTCACTTGTTATTAGGGAAATGCATCTCAAAACAAAACTGAGATATCACATTACACATGTGAAATTGGCTATTATTCAAAAGTCTGGAAACAACAAATGTTGGCAAGGATGCAGAAAAAAAGGGAACACTTTTACACTGTTGGTGGGAATGTAAATTGCTGCAACCCTTATGGAAAGCAGTATGCAGATTCCTCAAAATACTGAAAATGGAAATCCCATATAATCCTGTTTTCCTATTTCTGGGTATTGATCTAAAAGACGCTAAAAGACTAACTCGCAGAGATATATGCACCCCCATGGTCACTGCAGGATTTTTACAATAGGCAAGAATTGGAAATTACCTAAGTGCCCATCACAAGATGAATGGATAAAGAAGATGTGGTATATATGTACAATGGAATACAATAAAGCCCTAGGAAATGGTGAAATCCTATAATTGGAGACAACATGGATGAATAGGATTATGCTAAGTGAAGTAAATCAAAAGAAAAAGACAAATATCAGATGATCTCGCTCATAAATACAGAAACAAAGCAAAGGAACAGACTAAACAAAAACCAACCCTTAGACATTAGCAATAGAACTAAGGTTATCAGTAGGGTATGGGGTCAGCAGTGGGAGCAAGTCATGGCGGGTTCCAATGGACAATTGTGAAAAACTTCCGGTATTTTAGTTGTGGGCAGGGTGTTTTGTCACATATCTGAGGAATGAGGAACCTGCACGTACAGGTTCATATTATTTTGTAAATCAAAGTTAGCTCAATAATTTTTTAAATATCAATGACACAAAAGCCTGGTTATTTGAAAAATAAACCAAAATTTACCAACCTTTGGATATACTCACTTAGAAAAAAAAAAGAGAGAAATCTCTCATAGCTTGAATCATAAATGAAAGGGGAGAAGTTACAATGGGTACCTCAGAAATACAAAGCATAATAAGAGCCTACTACATACAGTTACATGCCAATAAACTGAACAACCAGGAAAACATGAAACAGATTTTTAGAAACATACAACCTACAAAGACTGAATCAGGAAAAAATGGAAAACCTGAAGAGCTCTATCACAAGCAAGGAAATTGATGAAGTAATCAAAAGTCTCCCCAAAAATAAAAGCCCAGGACCAGACTGTTTAATTAGTGAATTTTGTCAAAACTTCAGAGTAGAAATAGCATGTATAATTCTCAAACTTCTTCCAAAAGAGTGAAGAACAGAGAATACTTACTAACACTTTCTATAAGGCCAACACTACACTGACACCAAAAGCAGGCAAGAACATCACAATAGAAATTACAGTTCAATATCTCCAATGAACATAGATGCAAAAATTATCAGCAACACATTAACAAACCAAATGCAAGCATACATCAAATGATCATCTATCATGACCACATGAGATTTGTCCCAGGAATGCAAGGATGGCTAAACATATGCAAATCTATTAATGTAATACACCGCATCAAAAACAAGGAAACTGTCAAATAATCATATCAAAATACACAGAAAAATATTTTGCAAGATTCAGTACTCATTTATGATTAAAAAAAAACCCTCTACATAAAAATGGGATAGAAGGAAAATACCACAACATAAAAAGGCTATATACAATAAGCTCACAGACAACATTATACTCAATGGGGAAAAACTGACATTTCCTCTACTTCTTCCCCTCCAGGCATAAGACAACACTGGCCGTTTTTATCACTGCGATTTAACATCATACTGGAAGTCCTAGCCAGAACAATGAGGAAGAAGAAATAAAATGAATTAAAATTGGAAAAGTGAAAATAGCACTATTTTCAGATGACACAATAAACATAAAAAACTCTAAATATTCCACAAAAAAACTATTAGATTTACTCCATGAATACAGTAAGGTGGCATGCTAAAAAATTAGAACACAAAAATCAGTTGCATTTTTATTTGCTAACAATTTGATAAAAGAGAATGGAATTAAGATCCCATTATCCCATTTAAAAAAGAAACAAAAATAATTACATACCTTAGAATATACTTAATAAAGGAAATGAATCACTTGTACAATGAAATCTAAGAAATAAAGGAAGATACAAAGCATTGGAAATATATTTCATGCTAGTGGTTGGGAAGAACTAACATTGTTAAAATGGCCATCTTATCTAAAGCAATATACAGATTTAATGCAATCCTCATCAAAATTCCACTGACACTTTTCAAGGAAATAGAACACAATTTTTTAAAAATTATGGACTCACAAAATACCCTGAATAGACAAAATAATGATGAGAAAAAAAAGAACAAAAGTACAGGTACTATGTTCCAAGACCTTGAGCTATACTACAAATAGTAGTAAAAACTGTAAGGTACTGGAATAAAAATAGAGACATAGAGCAGAGGAATAGAACTGACCACCAGAAATAGACTCACACATATATGGTCAGTTAATTTATGACAATAGAATCAAAAGCATATGATGAAGAAAGAAATTCTTTTCAATTAATGATGGTGGAAAAACTGGACAGCCACAAGCAAAATAATTAATCTGGATCACTCTTTAACACCATATGAAAAAAAAATTCAAAATTTATTAGAGACTTGAATTTAATACTGGGAACTGAAAAATACTTAGAAGAAAACATAGGCAATGAATTCTGTGATATCAGTCTTAGAGAATTCTTTGGGGTCTTAACTCCAAATTCAAGGGAAGCAGAAACAAAATGGAACTACATAAAATTAAAAGTTTCTGTATAGTGAAAGAAAATATCGCCAATAAGACAAGACATCCTACTGACTAGGACATCATACATCTAACAAGGACTTAAACTCCACAATGTACAAAAAGTCCATACACTTCAACAACAGAAAAATAAACAACCCACTTAAATGAGCATAAGAGCCGAGAAGATACCTATCTAAAGAAGATACACAGATGGTCAAGAGACACATGAATGAATTCACTACATCACTCATCCTCAGAGAAATGTAAAAAAAATTCACGACATGTAATCTCACACCATTGACTGGCCTAAGTTTAAAAAAAAAAACTATAAAGAACAAATGTTGGAGAGGGTGTGGAGGCAAAGGAATTCTACACTGTTTGTGGGAACGTAAATTGCTGAAACCTCTTTGGAAAACAGTATAGTTATTGCTCATAAAATAAAGATGCATCTAACATTCCATCCAGCAGTCCCACTTCTAGCCATATGCCCAGCGAATACAAAACCTGTCATCAGAAAAAAAAATATGTGCACCCCTATGTGGTAGTACAATTTACAATTGCCAGGATATAGAAACAACCTAAATGTCCATCAACAGAGGACTGGATAAAAAAGTCCTTGTATATATATTCAGCGGAATTCTGTGCACCTGAAAAACAAAAACAAAAACGAAATCATGCCCTCTGCAAAAACCTAAACAGAATTGTGGGGATCATGTTAATCCAAATAATCCAGAAATAAAAAGAGAAGTACAGAATGGTTTCACTCACGTATTGACTATAAAGAAATAAAATGACAGACAAGTCCCAACAAAATTCACAAGACCCAAGACTGTGCCTATGGCAAGGGGTTGTGGGGTGAGTTAGGGAGAAGGTGGGGAACAAGGTGGTGGTAAAGGAGATTGGAACTCTGGTGGTTAGTGTGGTGTGAAACACACACAGGTCGAGGTGTGTGTTCAATTTCCTAGAATGCATATGGCAACATAAACAAGAGAAATAAAATTATTTTTAAAAATAAGATATCTATATGTAGGTATTTATATATAAGCATGTATGGAAAATATTATGGAATAATATATACCCAAATATTATAAATGGTCTGGATAGGGGGGTTGGGAGGCTTATGGGTGGTTTATATATTGTTTATATATTTCTGTGTGGGTTCTTGGACATTTTCTCAGTGATTATGTGTAACTTCTAAATTAAAAAAAAAATCTGCAAACAAAAAAATGATAGGTTCTTGTCAACCTGGAAAATTGAAATTCAGCTAACTATATACCAAATAGCAATGAGATTATTTACGGGATGTGAGATTAAGGGTAATTTTTATTTTCATAATATATACTTTTTCCCTAACTGGCTGTGTATCCATAGGAAAGTTGCTAAATCTTTTTTGTCTGATTTCCTCATTTGCAAAAGATGCATAATAATAGTACTCACACCAGAGTTGCTGCAAGGAGTAAATTCGATAAACTATGTAAGTGCTTAAAATAGTACCCAATCTATAATGAGTACTTAATGCTAAAGATTATTATTACCTCAATACAATTTTAATTTGCATTGAGTTTGAACATCTGTCCATATGTTTAAAAAACACTTATATTTATCTATAATTTATCTAGTCATGACATTTGCTCATGTTTGTTAGTTTATTATCTTATTGATTTGTATGAGAAAGATGTGTGATTTTTTGCTTTCATGTTATGGCTTATCTGTTTTATTAATCTGTTATACAAAGAATATACACTGTCTTTATAAAGAGAAAAATTAGGGAAACTAAAATTGCTGGAAAGAACTTTGAAGGCCATAGCTAATCTTTTCTTGACTCTGCCTCATTCAAAAACATATCACAACCTACTCTACTCACTTTGCCACTATCTCCATGGTTATTTGTTTGGGAGGTAGAAGGCCTACTTTTCAGGACAAAGAACACAGTCCTTACTGAAGCATTCATGGCCCCAAATGCTTTAAAGGTCCATCTGCCACTCTAGCCAATGCTCCAGTCATTAAATTCCCTGGATGGGTACACACATACACACACCTGATACTAACCCATCTCTGCTACTGTTCATGCTGCTTCCTTTCCCGCTAGGACCCTCCCTCCCAACCCTCCATACTCCCAATGGAACTAGTTCCAGGATGCACTCGAAAGGCCTCCCCTGAACCCCTTCCCAAGCACCAAACCTCCTGCTTTGACCTCTCTCCCCACAGTTTAACATACTCAACCTCATGACCCCATAGTGGTTTGTGCTAATCCCTGTTGTAGTTGGACATCTTATATCATCATTATTCAAACATCAGTGTAACCCTCTAGACCATGTACTAGGATAACTCATGGGTCCTAGGTACCTGTGAGTCCCCAAACCCTACCAGCGCTAAGGAGATAGTAAGTGCTTAACACATGCTCAGTGAATGATCGAATGTCTGGAGTGTTAGTCCTAAAGCTTCGAGTTAAAGTCCAGATTTTCATTTCCTGAAAGGTAATTATATGATTTTTGTTGTCGTCTATATAGTTTTTTTTGTTCTGTTTTATTTTCAATAACATGCTATCTCTTAAGTAAAGAGTGGTGGCCCTGTTATAAGTTTTGCAAAAAGGATGGATGGACAAGATATTAGGTAAAGACGCAGGAGTACTCCGTTTTCAAATGAAAAACCATCTAACTGGGATTATTTGCTTCTGCTAAGAAAAGTAGAGACAGCCCTAGTTACAGCATGTGGTAAGAAGCGTCAAAACCCTATCAGGCACCTTCCCCACCACTTCCAGAAAAAAAACCAGAAAAACATCTGACCTCTTCCATTCCCTACCTCAAGACTCAGGATTTTCTTGAGGCAAGAGCACTCTGAGGTTATGAGTACATTTTAATAAAGGCCATCTGAAGACAATGCCCTGCTTTCATGGCCCTTCTTAGTCAGGACACATTGCTTATATTCTGAGTCCAAGTCCTCCCTCCCCTGGGAAGTATGTTCCCAAGAAAAGCTCACCAACTGTGATGTCTCCCGACTCATTTGGCTGAGTCTATGTATCACAGTATAAAGATGGAAATGTTTTACACTGTCAATGTCCTCCAGCCAAAGACCAAGGAATATGCCTGTCGTTGAGCAAGTTGGGTTCATTACTCATTGCAGTGAAGGAGAACACACACCATGGGGTACCACTGATGTCTCAGTAAGTGGTGTCAGAAATAACTTATTATAGAATTTAGGTTTGGGTTGGTTTATTTGGGGAAGTTTTGAAAGAAACAAGGGTTTGCTTTAGATTAGATGCTATCAAAAAGCAAAGACAATTCTATAGCTGGTAATTCAATAAATATCTTTGGAGATGAGGGAAACTAGAATTAGGATAAAGTTGGTAAAGTAGTAGATAGTCATTTTAGCCAAGGAGAGGGAATGCTATTTTTTGGCTTTGTTTTTGTCTCTGCTTAAACAAAATTATGAAGTGGTCTTATTTTGTCTCCTATTATGGCTCTGGAGTGACTTTGTTGGTGGTGTCCTATGATATTCTTTACATTGTTTGGAGAATTAGATGGCCTAGCTGTATGGCAGCCCAGTTCTGAATTTTAGATGCTTTTACTTTCAATCTCAATGTGTAGTTCTGTCTTCCAACTAGATTGTGAATTGCTTATTGCCAGAGATAGTGGTACTTGCCTCTCCATACTTTCTGATTGAGACTTAGGAGGGCTGGTCCGATACTTTCAAAGACCCTCAATTCGTGGCCATTTACTTTGTGTCTGATCAATTAACTTTCTGTTGTCAAAGTTCTCCTAAAGTCATATGCATAATAAGTAGACTTGTCACAACTTAAGGTTAAAGGACACAAGATTGGTTCAAGGCCTGGTTCTCTATTCAATGGCATTACTTTGGGAAAGTCAGTTAGCTGTTCTAGGTCTTGATTTCTCCCCTTGAACAAAAAGGTTTCAAGAAGAAATCTTAAGACTACTGCCTCAGAAACATCCAAGGAAGACTACCCTTGTAATGTCTGTCATGCTTAGGTGTTAGGTGACTTGGTTCTTTAAAATTAGCATAACTTTTTTATTAATTTCTTATAGGCTTAAAGAGAATTTGTCAGCGTTCATTATACATCTTCCAATTCCTGTCATTTACCACTTTTTCAACAATCATTACTGACTGCATCCATTTCAATATTGTCTTTTCTTTTCCAAATAGCTTTAACCATGATGAATTGCTCAAATTGCTCTCTCTCTCTTTTTGAAGGTTTTACTACTGCTGAGGCCTGAGCTATACAGGATGTTTATGACCCTGTCCAACAAGTGGAAACCTAGGCGTCACGGTTCACATGGCTCAGGCTGCCTTCATATTGGACCAGTATAGTTTTCTTGACCATCATAAAACTGGAAGAATAGAAGTCGTGTGGACTCAAGACAGTATACACCCCCAATTCTACAAAGGGTAGTTAAGGTCCTTGGGACCCCTTGCAGAACGTAAGGGCCTCGGTCACTCATTGGGCACAAGTCACGTCAATCCCTGCTTCTCAGCAAATGAGCTTGGAGCTGGCGCCAAGCGGGCGGGGCTGCCCTTCGCTTCCGCGTCTGGCCACGCCCCCGCCACGTGCCGAGCGGGATGTTTCACACCTTGCAGAGTGTCCTCTGAGGAGCAGCTGGGTGTCCCCTCCTCGTCCCTGTCATGGGTCCTCCTCCGGCAGGGTCATAGACCTCTCCCCTCAACCCCAGCCTTTCCTGTCACCCTCCCACCCCACCCACCCTCTGGTGGCCCCCTCGGGTCCGGTCCCACGCCCTTCAGCGGCAGCGGCCTCCTGTGAGTCCGCCATCTTGGTTTTCCCCACAGCGCGGTCACCGTCCGGTTGAAGTACTGCTGGTGCCATGTCTGCCTCGGAGGACGGAGACCAGACCCTGGGTGGCGCGGACAGCCTCAGAGAGACCGCGGGAGCCTGGTCCCGGGAGGTCGGAGCCAGTGACTGGGTGTTCAGCGAGTTGGGGCCCCTCGGGGGCGACGCGGAGCCCATGGCGGCAGCCGGGGCGGCGGGCAAGGCCGGGTCGACCGGGGAGGAGGTCGGGGAGGAGGCTGGGAAGGCGGGTGGGAAGGCCGGAGAGGTGGTCATTGTAATGGAG
>RJWH01011558.1:0-11710 GCA_004363575.1 Solenodon paradoxus | reverse complement strand
CACCACCACCATCACCACCACCACCACCACCACCATCACCACCACCAGCACCACCACCACCATCATCACCACTATCATCACCACCACCACATAGACGGTGGCTTCCAGGTGAGGAAGGAGGTGACCTACTGGGCACAGAGCACCAGTTGGGATGCTGGAACGTTCTGAATGCCGGTGGTGGGCATGGTGGCACACCGAAGGGAAGATACTTCATGCCACCCAGTCGTACTCATAAAAATGGCTAAAATGGTCAATTTTATGTTGCATCTAGTGTGTCACAACTTTTCAAATTTATCAGTAAGTGTTAGGGCTCAGATTCCAAGCAGCATTATCTGATTCCAAAGTGTGCGTGTATCTGCACGGTGCCAAACCATAAGACTGTCTCTGTTCCCACAAGCCCTTGTCCCCTCCCCTCGTAATCTGCTCAGGGTACCCTTGTCCACGTGGAATTTGTTTATTTGTAACCAGATCTTAATATAGGAATCTGTGTGACTTAGTTCGATTAGGCAAACTGCCCTGTCTGGACACTCAGCCGTGTGTGTCGGGCGCAGCGAGGCGTCTCAGGCCCCTCCTGCAGCGTGGTCAGTGGACATGGAGGACGAGGCGGCCTCGCCACAAGCTGCTGGAGGTGGTCCCGGGTCAGAGCTGGTTAAGGGAAGCAGGACTGATGAGGACTGTACGACGCTAGCGAGTCAATAACCAGTCACTGCAACCGGAACGTCAAAGGCGACAACAGACAAACACGACGCAGGTCAGAGGTAGAAGCACCGGTGGGGTCACGCGACGGGCAGCGCTTCAAGAATCCACGCTGTACCTTCCAGAAGGGCGGCGCGGACTGCCTTCCACCCGCAGGGCGAGCGTCGCAGAAAGCTGAGGGCTGCGGGCGCCGGAGGGGAGGAGAAAGGACACACTTTGTACGTCCACTGCGGGCTTTGGACCATTAGAAAGACGGTTTGATATCGCCGCCAGGAGCAGTGGCTTTCGCAGCAGCAGCGTCCTGGAGGGCTCTGGCCAGGCTTCTCCCGGCCGCCAGAAAGAGACATACAATCGGCGGGTGGGAAACGCGAGATCTTTTCAACGGTCAAATGCACAGAGCTGAGACGAGATGGGAGGACGGAGTCGTTTGGGCTGGTGTCCGATGCTCCCGGCCCAGCAGACCGCTGCTCGCAGATGTCACGTGAAGAGCTGGCAAAGCAGGCAGCGCCAGGGAGGTCTGGAGCGCCTCCGTCGACAGGAGGCGGCGGGTTCACTGCGGCCCTGGAACTTCACCTGGATGGAATCTCTCCGGCCTGCTTGCCTTTTCCAAGGAGGACATCAGCAGAGGCCCTCGCGCCCCCATCCCCATCTCTCTGTCTCACACACACACACACAGCTTCGTAGGAGAGTCCTGGAACCTGCTTATTCCGCAGCGGGCGCGGGGGGCACCTTCCGTCCCTCGAGCCGGGCACAGGCCAGCACTGGGGGCAGGGAGGCGAGCAGGAACCCTACTGTGGAAGGTCGCTGCCTGGGCTCCTGGACACTCGTGAAGGCCTAGCCGCTCTATTGGCCACGATGCCATCTGTGTAAACACACCTTGAGGAAAAGCAACCTGAGCCTTCACACAACACAAACACGCGAGGAATTACCTTCACAGTAAACGCCGACTTGCAAGTAAGACGGAACCGTCTCGCGCACCCAGCGTCCCGGCCGCCGGCGCGCTCTGCTCCCGGCCTCTCACCTCCCTCCGGAGGTCGGCTTAGCTGCGGTCCGTTTATTCCCTCAGAGCTTTCTCAGGTGTTAGGAAAACACCAGCCTGTGAGTTATTGATTCCTGAGACTTTACACATAAAACAAATCCTGTAACTTTCATCCTGTGAATCTGTAAATGTTCCTGCTGTTCGCCCTCAGTATCGCCAGTGACCGTCCTTCACTCTGTGTGACGCTGCGGGTGTCTTCATGAACGTGGGCGGCACGTTTAGGCCTTGTCCCAGGGCTGGACACGCGGCTGCCTTGCTGTCCCTCAGTTCACAA
The DNA here is from genome assembly GCA_004363575.1 of Solenodon paradoxus. NCBI lineage: Eukaryota > Metazoa > Chordata > Mammalia > Eulipotyphla > Solenodontidae > Solenodon > Solenodon paradoxus. The sequence continues at coordinate 9,701 of RJWH01011558.1, read as the reverse complement.
ACAATTCAGCCAGGACACCCGTTTTCTCCCGCACATACGTACATGGTTGGATTTTCATAGATAAGTGGTCTCCAGACCGACTGTACCAGTAGGTACTCTGGCGGCGGGGCATGAGGGTGACGGAGCAGTTTTATTCCTACACACGCTGCCATCAAATCAAAAATACCAATTGATACGCCCTGGTGGAGTAGCAGTTATGTCTGCTGCCTTTGGCCGAGTGCAGTCCGCATACATCTCAAGGACCTGAGATCACGACCTGGGACCCCAGGAAACAACCAAGATGAACAACTAAGTAAACGAACTAAGCTGCTTCTTCCTCCTAGCTTCCTGCCTCCCTCCTGCTCGCCTTCATTCCTGCCTGCATCTCTCCCTGAAAAAGAAGACCTATCGAATAGTAAAAATGACATCTCGGCACCCTTATATTTGTATTTCTTTGACAGCTTTTGAGATGAAGCTTCTTATGTCTGTCGACAACCTTAATTTTTCTTGCAGTGTTTATACATGAATTGTCATTCTCCATTCATCTAAATATTTTTCTATTGCCCATTTCTTATAAACACGAATTTTCATGGGCACCACTTCATTATCTTACTTCGTGGTTTCCCGTGACACTCCTCTCCTTTAGTTCCATGAAGTCTCCGCCCCTGATTTCCGTGGCAGTGAATGAATTTTCCTTTTTCCTCCTTTTTGCCTCATTCAGTGAATGTCTACATTCTAATGTTTTTTCGCCCACTGATAACGCTGAATTTTCATACCTATACCTAAAGTTATCCTTGCCTGAGAAATCTGAAGGTAATCAGAATGCACAGACCTTCCCGACAGGACAGTTTGACCAAATTCCACTGTTCCCTTCTCCTAGTTACCCTGTTTATCTCGTCCAGAAATCTGGTTCTAAAATGCTAGTTAAATATCCCTACTGGTTACTGATAATTTTCAAACAATAAGATGTTTTCTGTCAAGTATGCTGGTGATTTATGTAAGCGCCGCTTTTCTCAAACCGCTTGCCATGGATTCCAGCACTTCTGTTTGTTTGCTCAGGAGGGCATTTTAAAGAGTTTTATTTCAGACAGAATCTGTTGGTGGAAACCTTTCTTAAGCTCTGAATGCTCCCGATATGACCCGGTTTCGTTCACACTTTTAAATGACACGGTAGCTGAAGTAAAAGCCTAAAGTGACAGATGTTATCGAATAGCTCTTTGAGGACATTGCCTCATCTTGTCTCATGTCGTGTTGATGAAACTTACAATGAACATACGGTCCCCATTTATCTGAAGTGAAACGATCGTTTTTTGGTTGTATTTAGATCTTTTTCTTTATTTCGATGTTCTGAAATTCCGCGGCTGCTTGACTTCTGGGCACTTGGTTGCCACTGAAGAAATACCACCTTCTGCCTTGTCTCTGTTCTCTTTCTCCAGGATTCCTGCTGGGTGAAATGTCTGTGTTTCTAGACTGTGTCTGTCTGTCCTGTGTCGTTTCCCTTTATTGTTTCCCACTTGAGCCACGTTCTGTGAATCTCTCTGCTCAAGCCCAGCTGGTTAATCCAAGGTTCAGGGAGCTGCTGTGAAGTTCGGTCACTCTTCAGGGACTTCTTAGCGGGCGTCAGCAATCCGAGATTTGGTTTCGAGATGCTCTTTTCCCTCACGCTTTGCGTTTTCGTGGTGTTCTCGGGCACCGACTGCTCAACGCGCTGGAGCACATGGGTCTACTGATCTTCAGTCGCCTCAGTTTTGCATTTATCCTTTATAGCAGTGGCCTCCCTAAAACACTGTCACTTCCTGTTGTGCACTAACTTTCTGTCTAGAAATGTCCCCGCCAGCCCAGAGGGTCAGCAGTCTTCCCGTGCAGGTGCCTCGGCTATTCCTGCAGCTCTGTGTCTAGTTTTCGTGTCAGGACGCTTCACGGCGTCTGGCCTTTCCAGCACTCCCCACTGACGATGCGAGCCAGGACTCACATCAGATCAAAAGACTTCGAGTACGACCTCAGCGTTTAAAACTCTTTGAAGAACATACAGAGGAATGTTCCACAACATTGATTTGGCAAAGTTTTCTTGGATATGACAGAACGAGGAAAATGGTCCTCTTCATTAAAATGTATACTTCTGTGCTTCGAAGGATTCTATCCACAGAGGGGAAGAAAAGTCACCGAAGAAAGTGTTTATACATCCTATCAGCTGACAAGGGTTTGATTTCCAGAAGAGCTAAAGACCTTTCACAATTCGACAACACGAAATAAGCAACTGATGTAAAAACAGGCCAAAGACTTGAAGAGATGTCTCCCAAGAAGGTGGACCCAGGGTCCACAGGCAGATGAAAAGGCACAGAGAGATACTGGTCACTAGTTGGCGGCGCACATGAAAACCACAACCTCATCCGCTCCGAGCATCCCCTCCAGGATGCTGACCAGCAAAATGAAACCAGGCATAAAATAACTAGGGTGGGAAGGATGGTGAATGGGGATAAATCAGAACCCTTTGTACTGCTGGTGTGGAAAATGGCAAAATCATCGTGGAAAGAGCACGGCTTGTCCTCAGCACTTAAGCACAGCGTTACCACGTGACCCAGTAAAGGCACTTCTGGGTGGAGTCCTCCACTGCTGCCCTGTGGGGGCTGGTTCCAGGGCTCCTGGCGGTGCTCGTGTTCCTATAGGAAAGGTGCAGGGTTTGGGGACAGCCTCTGCAGATCATCCAGTATCCTTTAATTCATCTCTAATTTCTTGTAATACCTAATACCATGTAAGTGCTATGTAAATAATTATGCAATATTGTTCAGAGAGTAATGAAAACAAAAATCTTCCATATATATTCAGTACAAATACACTCATCGTAAGTATATACTAATTACTAAGTATATATACATATATAAGTATGTATATATATATAGACATACAATAGATCCATAGAGATAGATATAATCTGTAGTTGATCTGTGGATACAAGGACCAATGTATCAGCAAAATAATCACAATAAAGGAATCAAAGAGTTTTTCAATTTGTTTTATTCTTTTTTCTTACATTACTATATGCTTTTAAAGATACTGAATTTATGTATTTCACACCTCAACCACCACTGTGTCCTATTTCCCATCAGCGCCTCCTTGTTAATCTTGCCTTCTCTCGTTCCTGCCTCCCCCTCGGTACTCAGTCTTGTGTCCTCTGAATTTCGTCCGCTCTGTTTCTGGATGTCCCACTCGTGAGTGAGCATATGTATCATCTTGTCTTTTCCTTTCTGGCTGATTTTGATCATAATCACCTGCAGCTGCATCTGGGTGGTTGCAAATGCATGATTTCATCTTTTTACAGCCGCAGAATTCCACTGAGTATCTTCACCACAGTGTCTTTATCCATCAGCCGTGGGTGGGCATTTGGCTTGTTCTGAGGGCTGGGCGATTGTGATCTGTGCTGCTATGAACACAGGGGCGCAGATTTTTTTTTCTGATTCATGTTTTTGGGTTTTTTTAGTTCTTTGGATTAAATGATAGTTCCATTTTTATTTTTCTGAGGAATCTCCATACTGTTTTCCAAAAATATTGCACCAATTTGCATCGTCACCAACAGTGTGGGAGGGCTCCTTTCTCTCCACACCCCTCCAGTGCTTGTCTCTTATCTTTGTGATGTTGGCCATTTCTCACGGTGTGAGGTGCTATCGCGTTGTGGTTTCATCTGCATTTCTTGGACGGTGAGTGGCGTGGAACGGTTTTCTTGTGTCTGTAGGCCACCAGTGTGTCTTCTCCAGATGCTTCCCTATTCAGCGTTTCTGCCCGTTTTGCGAGTGTGTTGCTGCCGTTTGTGCTATTGAGATGTGTGCGCTCTTCACACATCTTGGAGATGAAGCCGGTGTCTGTACACACATCTCCTTCTAGTCGGTCAAGGATTCTTTCACTCCCAGAAATTTTTTAGTTGGATGTAGTCACTGTTGTTTAATTTTGCTTTTGCTTCCTTCGCCATCAGTATCACCTCCTCTTTAAAGTTGATGTCATGGAGCATTTTTTCAACATGTTCCTCTATGTATTTTATAGTTTAAGGTGTCATGGCCAAGTCATTGATCCATTTGAGTTAATTTCTGTGTGTGACTCCAGTAAGTAATCAGTTTCAATTTTTGCAGGTGTCTGTCCAGTTGCTGAACAGATTTTCCTTCCCTGCTGTGTGCTCTTGGCTCCTTTCTTGGAGAGTAACGGCCCATACAAGTGTGGCTTTTATTCTGCTGGTCCAGGTGTCTGGTTTTTCCGACACCACACTGTTTTGATGGCAATTTCTCTGTAGGATAGTTTGAAGTTAGGGAGTATGAGCCCTCCAGTTTTCCTCACTTTTTCGCGAGGATAACTTTGGCTATTCGAAGTCTTTTGTGGATCCAGATAAACCTCAGTATTTTTTTGCTCAATTCCTTGATATAATGTCCCTCCAATTATTGTAGGAATAACATTGAATCTGTGTATTACTTTGGATAAGTTCATAATTTTAACTATGTTAAGTCTTCCAATCCGTGAGCATGAAGTTTTCTTCCATCTCTGTGACTTCTTCTATTTCTTTGCAATGTCATGTGATTCTCAGTGTACAAGGCCTCCTTCATTAAGTTTATTTTCAGGATCCAGGAACTTTACCGTTTTTGTGCTTTGTAACTAAGATTTATTTCTTGCTTTCTCTTTTGAGTTCACTGCTCAAACATAAAAAATTTACCGGCTTTTGTGTTTTACTGTGTATGCTGCCACTTTGCAGTATTTGCTATTGGTTTAGTAAATTTTCTGTGTTAATCCTGTAAAGTGTGTTCTCTTTATGAAACCAAGGTCTCTGCTCAGTTTGTTTAATAGTTAACTAGTGATTCCATAAATGCCTTGAGTCAAAGATGTTCCCTAGTGTTTGCCCATTTATTTTCCTCTGTGTGCTTTGCGCCACAACTTAATGATTTGTTAGTGTACATTCAGGCTTAGCCTTCGCATCCGGCTTCCACAGAGTCTCAGTTTGCCCATTTATTTTCCTCTGTGTGCTTGGGGCACAACTTTAATGATTTGTTAGTGTACATTCAGGCTTAGCCTTCGCATCCTGCTTCCGCAAAGTCTCAATTTCAGCCAGAGATGAGAGATTCGACCTTCCCTTTCCCGGGTGTGTCTTGCCCTGCACGATGCAAGGTTTTTAGGGCCTCAGGAATATGTGCATAATTTTTGTTTTAAGGAAAGGTGGGGGCGGGAATGAAGCTGAGTAGGCAGGAAGAGAGAGGAAGAAGAAGCATTTTATTTTTTTGAGTGGTGCTCACTTGTCGTTCCCCCTCAGACCCAGGGCTGGAACCCGGGCATAGGTGGCCTGGATTCTTTCGGAGGCAACTGCCTAACCACTACTCCCCCGGGTGCGCCAGCGTGTCAGATGCTCAGTGCCCTCTCCGAGCATCTCATTCCCAAACTCTCCATGTTAAGGTTTTTGGCCACTTATTCACTTCCACGACTGTTGCGGCTCTCTGCAGTATTGCACAATCACTACTATTTTGTTATATGTCTTCGTTACAACGGTCTCTAGGGAACATCTGCACATGGTCTCCCGAGCACGTCCAAATCAAAATGACCGGGGGTTTGAGGGATTTCCATGAATTCCAGTGACAGCGATCTGGAGGGACAGGGCCTTTTCGGGACCTCTCAGCCTGTATCCTTGGATTGGTGCTTGTTTTCAAATTCTGGAAATGTTGGTTCTGATAGCTTTTCGTCAGTGGTCTCAGGGTGCTCAGGGATGAGTGGGTTTTTTGGAGGCTCTTAATCAGACGCTCCAGTCTTTGGTGAAGTCTTGAAGCTCCCTTTGCACACATTGCACACATTTCTTACGTTTCTTCTTAGGCTGTTCTGTTGCAATGCTAAGTGTGACCTTTTCTGCCACTGTATTTTCTAGCCGGTGTCTTTACCTAGGATCTGGAAACCATCTTGATCTTTGCATAGCAATTTTGTATCTACCTACCTTTTCGAATTGCTGAATCGTTGGTAAGTGTTGCTTTGTCGTTCAGTCATAGGATTTTCAAGCCAAATGGGCTATTTTATACACATATTGGTGCTTTCACAGTATTTTCACTTCCGATGTGATGCACCTCTTTTCACAATTCACTGAAGTGCATTTGCTAATACCTCCAAGCAGTAAGGTCATTGGTTATTCCCCTCAGACCCAGGAAACAAACCTGGGTCCTTGGGGTGTAGGTGGACTGCGCTTGTCCAGAGACAGGCGACCTAACGACTACTCCACCAGGGCGGATGCCGTGGGAGCACGTTTCCTTCATGTGACTTTTGGAAGGTCCAGGAGCATCGCTGGATCTGTGTGGCCCTCCCAGAGGACAGCATTCAGTTCCATAAAACTGGGCCTGGACTTGGTGGCGAGCACAATGTAGATAAATGTAAGTTTTTCTGCCTCTTTTGTGGGCGTGGGTGATGGAAACCATCCTTTTGCATTTAGATCCTCTCATTCAGAGAAACAGACAATAAACCAGACGAGGGGACCTAACCCTTGAGGAAGGACCCCGAACCTCCTTCCTTCCTCTCAAGAACAACGAAGGTCAACGGCTTTTGTGAAAACTGGGTGTCTCAAAGCTGCAGCCTGGAGAGGCTGGAGTTTCAGTCCTTTAAAGGTCACATCACATTCCGAGGCCCTTAGTGGTTCATAAAGGCTTTAGATATAGGTCTGAAATTTCTAATCCAAATTCTACAAAGGTCTCTATTACCAGAAAGTTCAGAAGTTGCCTCACATAGTTGAGAGCGGACAGGTTGCAAATCACAACCACACTGTCATGTGCTAAGTGTCCTTGTCCTTTCTCCAGGGGGAATGCCCAGTGGATGGTCTTCATCAAGAAACGTGAGTTTCCCCTGGAAGCCGTATAACTGTTATCTGCTAAGCGACTCACTGCCCTCGCAGTCTTCCATCAGCACCTCTGTGGTGGGGCTGGGCTCTGAGGACACTGTCCACGGATGACGTGTCCTATTCTTTAATTCCAAGTCCTCAAGGGATGTAGGTAGGATTCATGCAAAGATAGCAGGGGAATCTAAAAAATCTCAACAATATTGATGTTTCTTTTGAGCAACCGAGTCCTGTGTTTAAAAACAAAAGTTAAGATTCCGGAGTTGGCGACAGGCGGAAAAACCCTGATTGCAAAATTCTTATGTTCTTTTTCCTTCTCGGTGACTGATCAGGATGGAGACCCACTAATGTAGAAAAAGCAAAAGAAAAGCTGTATTTGATGGTCATAGAATGTGGAAGGAGGCGAGTGTTCAAAGTCCTTCCCACCCCAAACAAAGGGACAGGAGAAGGCACGGGCCTGCGTGGAAACTCCTGACCGTCACCTGATTTCCAGACGGGGAGCCGCCCCCCAGGGGCGGGAGTCGCCTTCGTTGTCTCTCACTTGGTCTGCACTGAACTGTTGCAGCCTGGAGGGGAGGGGACTGGACTCTTGTTCAGACATTTCAGGGTGGCTTCCCTTCCCGCTTGCTCCCGGCTAGTCGCCAGCGTGCTGGCTTCCCGGTCTCAGCACTTGCGAGCAGGCCCTGGCTCTCCAGGCCGTGGCGCGTGAAGACAGCTGACTGGCCTTCGGCGCTGTCCTGAAGGGACGTCTGACAGGCAGAGCAAGGCTGTGCGCTGCTTCGTCCACCCCGCCCCGGCACTACTGGCGCTGGAGAGCCACCCTGCGTCACGTGTTCAGCCCCAGCGTCAGCGACGTGAGGCTACAAAGACAATTAATTAGTGAAGACGCCCTAAGCGTACGCTTCCTCTGGAGAAAAGAACCCTTGGCCTTTTTTTTACTTTCTTTAAGGGTCACCAAACATGGATGAGCTTAACGGGGTGTTTTCCAGTCACCAAGTAATTCTGTGACCAACAGCTGGTGTCTGACTCAGCCGTGACCCTGCCTAGCACGTCACCATCTCAAAGAATAACAACTTGGCCTGCGGAGCTGCCTTCTCCCCGAGGTCAGAGGTCTGTCTCAAGTGACAAAAGGGCACACCCTGCAGGTTCTCGTGACCTCCCTCCTCCGGTTGGATCGTTTTCAAAGCAGCTCAAGAAACGAGAACATCTTGCTCACAGGATTATCCATTTACTGGGAGATGATACAGCTTAGTAACCGTCAGAGGGGAGATCACACAGGGCGACGCACTTGGGAAGAGTTTCCGTGCCGTCCTGTGTGGGCCGCTACCCGCCACCTCCCCTGCACACAGCTTCAGTCCAGCTGCTTCCCGGCGCTGCCCTGACCATGAGAATGAGATCTAAGCGAAGCAAAAGCCAGGGGGCCTGAGTTGTGGCCATAAAAACCGAGCGCCGGTTGCCTCTCCTGGGCTCCAGCACCCTGACAACGGAGCCCCACGGAGCACCGGGGACCAGGCCCCGCCGGCCTGCTGCACCCCACTGGCCACGGCCGAGGGGCTCCCCCGTCTGTGGCATTCTCGCGTCCCCCAGGCCTGTGGGGCTTCTCAGCGTCCTCCCCCACCCGAGGAGTGAGGCTTGTTCCAAAGTTCCAGCGACGGCGACTTTGCTGAGACCCGGGACCCGGCTTTGAACCGGGCGAGGGAAGGGACCTCACACACGTGGCCGTCGAGTGAGGCGGTGGGAGAACATTCAAGTCCCTCTGGCCCGGCACGGGGACAGGTCACCCCGCGAGCCCGTCTGCAGAGTGGGGGGCGACGCCCTGCAGAACCGCTGCCAGAGGCCGAGTCCGCCGGCATGAAGCACCGCGGGGTGACGGCCCCGCCGCCCAGTGCCCCGCCGCCCAGTGCCCCGCCGGCTTCAGTTCCCGCCCAAGTTCTCTTTTAGACCCAACCGTGCGCCTTGCGGGCACGCCCTGGCGGACGGGGCAGCGCGGTCCAGACCCCGCCGCCTGGGGAGGTGGAGGCAGCCAGGCTAACAAGCAATGCCAACGAGCAGATGCCTGTTCCTCCTCTTGCTGCCTCTGCTCGCCTGCATTCCTGCTGCGCTTTTTCTCAAGAAGTTTTTGCCTTAGGTGCGCCCTGTGAGGCAGTGGTGGGGCCCACTGCTCCGGCCCGTGCGGCCCACACGCGTCCCAAGAACCTCAGCCGTGTCCAGGCTGGGGGAACAATAAGACGAGCTCAACAAAACAGGCGAAAAGCTGCGCGCTCACCTTCAGTCCTGCCTGCACCTGTCCTGCAATGAATCTGCCTTGGTTTCCAAGTCTTGTAGAAGCGCCCGTCACCGTCACCTGCTCCCTCCTGGGATGGGACAGACTCACAGCTGACACTCTTGTCCCCATACTCCAGTCTGCGTGCATCTTCCTGAAAGGAACGTGGCATCACACTTTCCCGCTGTGGAGACACAGGATCCCCAAAAGGAGGACGCTCGTTAGTGCGAGAAGGACACTGGGTCCGAGAAGGTTGGGAAGCAGAGCGAGGAGGAGGTAGGGCAGCCAGAAGGCTGGCTCTGTGGTCAGAACGTCCCAGCACCTGTCAGGTGGCTGCACTAGTCTTACAAGAGGAGAAACGGGCGGCAGCTCGGACTCCCTGTCCACGCGGAGGGGGCGGCGGTGTCTATGTTCTCCGCGTGTTATCTTTCCTAATCATGCCAAATGTGTGGTTTCCCGTTCTATATAAGTTTTATGCGAGGGCCCTGGAAGCACATGCCGGTAGGACCTGCTCATCACCATGGTAAGTGACTGGTTTCTACGGGACAGACGGAAAAGAACATGCATATACGTATGTATATACGTACACATGTACACATGTATATGTGTGTCTTTGTTCTG
>RJWH01011557.1:0-11713 GCA_004363575.1 Solenodon paradoxus | reverse complement strand
TGCCATGCTGAGAGCCTGGGAGGAAATTGTAGGCATGGCAGGGACGTTTCTAGGGCCAGAGGGGCTGTGGCATTAATATTCCTATTGTTTTGACTCTTTCATATGGAGCACCAGATGCCTGGCCAGAGGATGACATGACTCCCGCCTCTTGTGTGCCATCTGCCATCTGCCTGGCATTTGAAATACACTTGGGGTTTTGCTTAAGAATCCAAAGAGGGCATTTTTCTAGATCAGAAATTATTTCTCTTTGTGTCCTTTCTTCTTGGAAATAAAAATCAAATTAGAAGTACATAACATGGACAGATAACAACCACCCTCTACATTTCTACTCTCCAGAGATAACCCTGGTTAAGTTTGGTATATCTTCCATCAGCTGTTCTGCCGACCAATATTTAAGGCTTCTGCTAGGAATGTATTCCTTAGGGATCCACATAATTGGATATTTGCATAATTCAAACTAGTCTTGACAAAGGCAGGCCAGGATTTTTGTTTATTAGCTAAAATGGTGCCACCATGTGGCAATAATGTAAACATGGTTTCTATTTCACTTGGTCTTCTGACTTTGAAATTGTGTGATTCTTGGTGACATTTTAATTTGTAGGGATTTGCATTGTTTCAAACATTGTACATATAATAGGATCAAAATACTTTTGTGTCGAAATACTTCAAATGGTTATAATTTAAATTTATTGAACATGTGATGACACTATATTAATGAGAAAATGGGGTCATGTCACAAAAACTATTCTAAAACTTGCTTTTTAAAACTCGGATAAAATATATTCTGGATATTCTCTCATGTCAGCAAATATACCTTTACTTCTTTATTTTTAAGGGCTGTGTATCATTCCAATATTTCCTAATTCCTGTATCTCCTAATTCATTTCACCAGTCTTCTTGATGGATATTTCTCCCCAGAGACAAGGCTTCTCTGCTCTGCTTTTTCTGTCTTCAATTTTGTCCTGAGTACCAGGGACCTAGACAAATCTATTTACTTTTTCATACCAGAGACTTAAAGCCAGAGCAAATCAAGCTTCTGCCTTTTGGTGACTCCCAAGGCAGGGACAGCCTGACCAAGGATGCCAGAAGTAATGTGCCCTTTTCCATGCTCAGAACACTTGGCCTTGTCATTGAACTGGCTAAATCTGGTATCACAAGGTAGATTTTCTGGAAGTGGATGCTGAAACAAGTTTGAGGTACAAGTTAAATAGCGAGAAGGTGAACTAGGAAGCAGACCAAAGTATTGGCCAACCTGGTGGAGAAGTTCTAGAGCAAGGAACGGTCATCAAGTTTGTCGGAGCTGCCATGATGGAGCCTTTTTTTTTTTTTTTTTTTTTTTTTTTTTAAGGAAAGGTGTAGGCAGGCATGAAGACGAGCAGAAGCATGCAGGCAGAAAGAGAGAGGAGGAAGAAGCACTTTATTTTACGTAGTTGTCCATCTTGGTTGTTCCCCCTGGCCCTGGGTCTTGAACCAAGGACCTTGTGATATGTGTGAACTGTGCTCTGTGTATTAAAATGACAGGCCACCAGAGTACACCATTGGAAGCTTTTTATACCATTACTTGCTCTCTCAGGGCATGAGAACAGGTGAGACAACTGGCAGCTGAGACAGACCCTAAAGGAGTTGACAACTAGAGGTTGTGTGCTGACTTCACTCCCAGAAGCTGGGTAGTAAGTTCTTCCAGGTGGGATCTGAGCAGCCCATCTCTAAGACCAACACATCTAGTCTCTCATCTCACCTGCCTATAGTAGGCTCTTCTGGAGATTTGGCAACCTTGGGGATTTTACATGTGAGGGCCAGCTAGGGTTCTGGAGGTTTGCAAGAAGGAAGGACTTGCTGCCATGTAATGTAGGAGTGACCAGTCAGAGCAGCAAGCTGTTCTCTGTGGGAACTCAGAAGCTAGGCTGGGGATGAGGTTTGGCAGCAGAGTATGTGTGCACGTTGGGAGGATGTTTGTTCTTTTGTGTATGAGTGAGATTGGGGCATCATACTATCTCCTACTGTCTGCAGAAGACATGTAGTGGCACTTAAAGAATCCTGCTTGTTGATCGATTCTTCACAGGATTTCAAACAGACTAGCAGGGTTAGTTTCTGTCACAAGCCCTCCCAGATATGTTTCCCCTGCAGATTGGAGGAACTTGCCTTCTGTGTTTGCTCATGACCTGTCATGTTTGCCTTTAGGCCCCATTCTGGAAACAAGACATCAGGAAATTATACTCGCTGGCATTGCTCAGAGTATGTATAAGCCCTTCTCAGACTGAATTTAAGCAGTGTGTAGTCCCTAATCAGAAATCTCTGGAGATATGCTTGAGTGTCTGTGTTTGAACAAATCCCCAAGACAATATAATGACTTGCAAAAATTGACTGTTGGGCAACACTTGTTGCTTTAATCATTCCCTCAGCTTTTCCTATGCGTTTTACTTCTCTAGTAAGGATCGTGTGCTCCATGAGGCCTACTATTTGTTCTAATGCTATGGGCTTGTAGGGGCTTAGTTTATGGGTTACTGTTTGTGTTTGTGTGTCTTTATGTGTATGTCACTATCCCATAGGCATTGGAGGGAAACTCTAAGACTGGAGTTGATACTGTGTGTGTGTGTGTGTGTGTGTGTGTGTGTAGTGGAGATTCAACTATAGCAATGCTAACTTTTGCTAACTTTTGATGTGTATGAATTCTCACACCCTCTTTTCCAAGCAGTTTGAAATCTCAAAATAACTTCAACAGTATGGCTAAAAGTAAGTCAAAGTAATACCAATCAGAATATGCTTTTTTAAATTACACATTTGTATTTTTCTCATTCTTTCAAATAGTCAGAACTGCAAGAAATTCTCATTCAGTCAAACTGGGAGAATTTTGGAAGAGTGAGAAATCTGAATTGATAAAGACATTAAATTTTGCATCTTATGATTTGGACTGTCCAAGGTTCAAGTAGAGCACCTCTTCAATTTCTGAAAATAGTTAAGAGTTATTTATTGATAATTGCATTTAAAAAGTGAATTTTCCAAATTTCTACCATACACTTTTTTTCTTAGACAGGTTAAATATATCCCAAAATTTATTAGCTATATGGCCTTGGGCAACTTACTTTGTTTCTCTGTTTTCATCTGTAAAATGGAAATAATGATGACACCTAATCTACAGCCTGATTAGTAAACTAAATGCAGTCATCCATGTAAAACATTTAGCAAGATACCTGTTGCATAGTTAGTGGCCAGTCATCACTAATTGCTATTATTGTTCAGAATAATGTTGATGCTGTTGTCTGTATCTTCATCTGCAACCCATCCTGTGTCATGTGGAGTAAATGGAGTAAGTCGCCATAACTTTCTGAGCTCTAGTTTCCTCATCTGTAGGATAAGGACAAGAAAATCTATTTCATACAGTGATTATGAGGCTACTCTGAGATGTGTATTGAGAGAAATTTTCTTTTTTCTAGGAAACGTATAGGCAGGAATGAAGGTAAGCATAAGGCAGGCAGGCAGGAAGAGAGGAGGAAGAAGCATTTTATTTTATTTTTACTTAGTTGTTCATTTTGGTTGTTCCCCTGGTCTCAGGACATTAGCCTGTGTGCTTGGGATGTATGTGAGCGACACCTGATGGACCTATCCACTAGACCACCAGGTCATACTAAGAACGTTTTAAACCAGCAAGTGCTGCATAGGTTACTCAAGAAGCCCCACGGGTAACTTAAATACACTGCTCATTTGTCTAAAAAAATCTTTCTTCCAATATGGCAACTATAAGAACTCCAGTTTACTTTAGGTCAAATCACTATAAATTCTGAGTGAATAAAAGCTTTAGAGATGAAAGATGAGATATAATTTTTAGAATGCTCAGTAGGGACATTTTAGAGTCCCTTGCCTCATAAAAAACATCTGCTTTTAAATTAATAGAAATAATATCTCAGTTGTTGAACAAATATGCTAACATAATAAAGAGTTTAGCTGTGATCTTAACATTTGACAAGGTCACATCCTTTAGAGAGTGGATATTTATTGACAAGAGTAGCCTCTTGTTCTAGAAGGTCCTGGGCTGGGTGGCCTGTGGGCTATGGCCAAGGAGCCATTCAATATGAAGATAACTTTCATAGTGACCCTAAGATAGTCCCTAGAAGACTGTGAATACAAATCCTCCCAGTATTTTCTTTCTTTTTTTTTTTTTTTAGCATTTGGGGGTTTAGAATAAACCTGTGGAAGATTAATGAAATATTTTTAGAGCGTAAGTGAATGACTGGTAGCAATATTCATCCAAAGATAAAATATCAGGCAATTTATGCTTTAGAAGATACTTAGTTCTATAGATCAACCAGGGAATCTGCAGTCAAGTAGGTTCAATTTCATTATTTATTCATTTAAGTAAGCATTTATAGTACAGCCTCTTTAAAGCAAAATGCTCAAGGAATGAAATTTTCTGGCTAACATACCTTTCTCAGAGGACCACATATACCAGTGATTATGAAAAATGCAACTGTTAAGGTTGATTTTCAAATTAGAATCCCAAAAGCCTAAAGGAAGAGAACATTTGTACATTAAACAACAGTCATTTTAAGCTACAAAATAGTATTGCTAACACTCCTCGTCTCTCTTTTCAGAAAGTTTTGAGAAATCCATGGAAAATGGGAAAAAGTAACAACTGCATGAATTTCTCAGCTTGGAACTTCTATACATATTATCTTAGTATGTTCATATTTTTCTGGAAATGTTTTATTTGTGTTTATTTAGTTTTCTTTTTCTTAGGGCATGTTATAATTTACAAGAGAACACACCAAATTTTGTATTGTAGCTGTGCTTCATAGGTATTTTGCACTTTGGGTGTGTTACCAAATGCAATGGGTCCATTACTTTGTTGAGTATCACCCCAAGACATAGACAACAATTTCTTTAAACAGGAAAGGTTTATTACTTGACACAAGTAAGGGGACAACATTGTAAATCACTGCCTCCCCGAGTATTCTTCTCTGGGCATTTTATTGGGATACAATTAAGGAAGCGGGTGACAATCGGTCAGCAATTGCTGGGGAAGTTCATGGTGCAGGTGCCAGCCTTCTTCATGCTTGGTCACACTTGCACATGTTCAAAAATATTGGTACAAGGTCACCTTTAAACCAGTCCTAGTGATTTTGTAGCTGCTCAGGCCTATGGTAGGTCAGAACCTCTTAGCCTGATCAATGACTTTTTTTATTTACTTCCTTCTAAGATTTATGTATTCTGTTGTCTAGAACTACTAGATTGTAAATAGCTATTCAATGGTCTAGGTTCCAAGGACACATTAGGTTTTGAGGGTGGCTTCAAGGAGTGTTTCCCATTATCCCATTATGCTCTCCTGCTGCTGGCCTGCTGACAGGTTGGGGTTTGCATCTACATGATTCTTTTCAAGTGTGTCTGTCTGCATTCCTTTAAGAGTAAAATGTGTCCAGGGGACTCAGTGGGTGATTTTGGTTGGTTTATTGATGGTTGACTTCTCACTTTTTGGTAAGAATAAAAATTAGAATTAAAAACGCTTCATACCTGGAGGCCTTAGCACTGTGAAATTCCAAGTGTTATGGTTCACTATAGCTGTAATCAGTGTACATAATTACAGATCTCAAAGTGACCTTCTCAAGTTCTTTTTTTCCTTTTGTCTGAAATCTTCACTTAGGCAGCTTTTAGTGAGAGGCACTTCACTTCTTCCTGTCTTCTCCATAGCATTACTTATCTGTTCTGGCAACTTCTGCTGTAAAAACAGATGTTACTTCAGGGAACTTATTATTTCAGGTTTTGCTCACTAAATGTCTAAAGCATTGTGAAAAGCATTCTACAAAGCCTTTCTGGAGAAATAGAAAGGACAATAGCTACCACCACCTAGCTTGTCCCTTCTCAGTCCTTATCACCTGATTGAGACAACCAGGGCTCACTAATATCTGTGCTCCCGACATACCACATGACTGCCTTTCCCTGTGTCCTTGTTTTTAAATGGGACCATGTCACATCTCTGCCAATGGAATATGACCTGAGATGATGAGTCTCATTTCTAGGTCTGGCATATCCTTTATAACCTTCTGTGAAAACTTTCATCTACTTGTTGGAGGCAGAGGATCTAGCTGAAGACTCAGAAGCCCTAAAAGATGGCAGAACCACATAGTGGAAAGAGCCTAAATATCCAAATGACTACCTGGAGCAGAGCCCTCTGACCCATCCCATTCCAAAATCCATACTAGACTGTGACATGTATGAGAAAGAAACCATTAAACCCTTGTATGTTAAGCCACAGAGGTTAAAGTGGTTAGCTCACATTTGCTAGTAAGATTTAGATCTGCTTCTTCTTATTGGATCAGGGATGAGCACCTAATCCTTCAAGGACAATGATTTCCTTACTGACCTGTGACCCCACAGCCTAGCATGTAACCATGAGGTGGGGCAATTGACTTCCTTTCTTTATAAAGAGCCTCAACTGGAAGCAAGGTAGTACATATGAAACTCAGCCCATAGTATTTATATGTGCTGGTAATGTAACAATTTTTCCCTATATCTGTTTCAGTTTCCATTCAGCCAGTTGTCAGAAACTTAAATTCAGTCATTTTTAAAAATAATCTGAGTCAATTCCAAGTTTCCTTAGTACATTAAGAATACCAATGTCCTCTACCCCAGATGCAAATTACATCTATGTTTGAACTGATTATTCTTTCTATTGTGGTGTCCACCAACTATTGAGTTCTTGTCCTGATCATCAAGTGTCTACAAATTCAGTTCCCTCTGTTACTTCTCTGCTCCTGTGGACACTTAAGAAACATTTGACTGCTCCTCATACCACTCTGGGGAAGTTCCATGAGGTTTTCTCAGGTTTGTTTGCACAGATTCATCAGGTAGCAATCTCTAGTGCTCCTTTTACATGATTGTGAAGGTTAACTCTGCGGAGCATGACACTTCTCTGTCCTCTAATCAGGAAATTAGTCACAGGCCCTGTTTACTTTTGAACCCTGCAATTTTCTATTGGATTCTATGGTGTTCCAACAAATTGGTTCCGATTAGTAGGGTAGAAAGATTTCCATTAATATATAATTCTTTTACTTCTCATCTGATTTATCTTCTCTGTGACCCTGGGAGTTCTCTAGTATGGGAAGGAGGAATGGGAAAAGCAGATGGATAACAGAAAATAATGGAATGGGAAACACTATGGATAAATGGGTAATATGTTAATCTTATCCTGCTTCCACAAAGAAAGAATCTGTCATCTGGTAGCATGACAGAATAAATCAGATTTGAATAGTAGAACTAAGTTGGGTTAATGGTGGAACACTAATACCTAGGTCCATAGTTATGTAGGACACAAAACCACACTGAGGCACCTGCCTCTGTGAAGCCTGGCCTTCTTTTGTTCAGAGTCTTGGAGTCCTGTTATTATCAATTTGAGAAATTTATGTAAAAGCTCTCACTAAAATGCATTCACTTGAATCCCTAAACTGGAAACCTTGTAATCATTTTAGGATTACCTCAAATTTCTCCTGATTATTATTGTGTGAGGTCATATTAACAGCAGTAACCCACATTTACTAACCCAGAACCCCAGGGAATTGATGCTTGGAGTTGGTTTATTCTATAGATACACCTAGATATATCAATATCCTAGTCTAAGTTCACCCTGAACATTCCCACCCTGACACAATGCACATATGATTCCTCTCCTCCATCTTTGATACGAAGTTAATCACCAAGTCATTCTGGTTCTACTACTTTAATATCTTTTGAATTTGCCCCTTTAACTTAGTCTCCATCCATAACCTTAGATCTGCTGATCATTTTTCAACTGGTTTACTAGAACACCTCTCAGCTGGCTTTCTTAAATATAGTCTGATATCTTTTCAGTCATCTGTCCTCTATACTGAAACCTAAGTGATATTTTAGAAATGTAAATACATCTGATGATGCATTTCTCTATCTTTCACTGGTTCTTTATTTCCCTCTGTATAAATTTCAAACTGTTCATCTTAGCATACAGGGCTCTCCATGATCTGACTCTGCTTTAGTAACATCCACCACCACTTCCTGAGGCATACCCCTCACCCTGTTATGTTGTAATCTCCCAATTGATGCAGTTTCATACTTAGGGTTTTTTGCACATGCTACTTCTTCAGAGGGATTTCTCTGCCCACACCATGTCTCAGCTGAATTGAGTCACAATCTCAGGGTGAGGAGGCATAAAAGCCTCCTTAGGTGATTACCCAACGCATCCAGCACTTTAAACTACATGTAAACATCAGCTCCTCTGATAAATGTTCCTTGAACCCCCAGACTTATCAAGTTGTTTCTTTGGTCTGCTTCCAAAATGCCAATGTAGTTTTCTGTTGTAATGACCATCATTCTGTGTAGAGTTGATGAATTGCTCATTTGTCTCTGTTATTACACTTTAAACTCCTTGAGGGCATGGGCCATGTTTTCAATGACTTTGTATCTTAAGCTCATAGCATGATTCCTAGCATAAAGTGGGTATAAAAGAGGAATACATAAATTCATAAAAATTGTTGAAAACATGTATATAGCATCAACTTAAGTCAGGCATATTACCTCACTTAATATGCACAACACTTATGGGAAATATGGATTATTATCTCTGTGCTACAAATGAATAACAAGCATCAGACAAGTTAAGTGATATAGCCAGTTACCAGTTAGCCAGCTAATAGTAGATATCGGATTTAATCCTAGATATTCAAACTTCAAATTCAGTGTGTTTCTAGCTGTAACTGGCAGAAAATGATGCTAGGTAGCCCTATGTCACATATTAGTTTCCTATTGATGCATAAAGAATGAACACAAACTTAGTGGCATAAAATAACACCCATATTGGGTACGCTATGGCTCAGTTTGTTCCTCTGTGTGGAATCTCACAAGATTGAAATGAAGGTGTCAGCTATGCTGAGTTCTCATCTGGAGACTGAGGAAATTTTTTGCTTCCCAGCTCATCCACATTGTTGGCAGAATTCAATTCCTTGTGGTTGTAAGACTAACGAAATTGTCTCCTTGCTGGTTGTCAGCTGGGTACTTCTCTCAGCAAAAACAGCACACCGATGTTACTTCTCACATAGCTCCCACCATCTTGAATCCAGCAATGGTGTATAGAGTCCTTCTTTTTTCCCTCTGAGGTATTTATTTTTTATTCTTATTTTTATTGTACTAGCTTATTCTACACATAAAATAACCTCCTACGTATAGGCTCTCCATTCTTCCAACATACGTCCCATCCTCACAGTTTAGCCACTTGAAGGATAGATGGTAACAGCTTGAAAGAGAGGTGTTTAAAACCTGCTGAGAACTCCCTTTGCCTCTTACCTATGTCTCAGAGGGGCCACATCTGTGGTTTCCTACCATGAATGGAGTCCTTGGCTACAAGGGTCTGATTTTAGGCTCCTGTTTTCTCTTTCAAAAGCAGTGATGTGTACTGACAATGATCTTTTGTCACTGACAGCAATTTGATCATGCATGGTAAGGAAAAAGGTTTTTCACTTTGGATGACTAAAACATATTTTGGGGAGCATTTTATAGCTTCTATAGAAGAGGGGAGGGGACTGATGACGTCTGAACATGGGTAGAGTTTCCGAATTATTTATCTCTAGGTAGTCATCTGGGCTAAAAGATTTGGCAAGCTATGCTATCAAGGCTGAAATACTGGCATTGGGGATGATACAGAGAGAGATTCCACTCCTGAGAAGTGAATTGGGTGCTGTGTTGGGTAATCTGTTCACATGTTAATTTACTTGTATAAAGAAATTACTTCTTTATACTACTTTGTAAAAGGATAATAGTTGTAACACACTGGTTTGTGTTTTTGACTTTGCCATGTCAGTCAGGCTGAACAGGAGGCTACTATCAGAGATCTCTCAGAAAGCAGTCCTTTTTAAAATTCAGTGAATTCACAGCATTTGCTTCCTGTGACCATGTAGACTGGAAAATAAAACCATTTATTTTTCATAAACAAATGAAAACTAACAAAACACCAATCTCCCCAATACACACATATATATACACAGTTAAAGACAAGTCTAAAGATATTTTTCCGTTTGGTCTTGACATTAGTAATAGATTGGTTAAATGTATTAACTTTGGAGTCAGCCAGAATTAGGTTTTATTACTGTTGTGTTAATTTATAGTTGAGTTAGCTCTTGTAAGCCATTGTACCTTTTCGACCTCAGTCTTCTTATCAATAAAATGGGGAATATTAATAATGTTTGCCTTACAGGGTTATAATGAATATTAAATAGGGTGATAAATTTAAGGTATAGTGCCAGGAACATAGTAAAGTCTCCAATAAATTTCATCTGTCATTACTGTAAATAGCTAGTTGTGGAGGTTGATATGTATTGCTATTTTAAGAATTAGGAAGACTCTTTACCTCCAAAAGACAATCTCATGGTTTCTGCTGTACCCCTATTAAATACTTTGCTCATGGAAAGAAAGAATTTATTTTTATATCTAATTTTTCAAGTAGCCTCACTGAGAGTTCTATAAGTCTTTTAGCAAGAGGGGCAAGCATTTAAGGCAGATAGGGCTGATGGTTTGAATCTTGGGTTTTAAACAGACAGCAGACTTTTATTTCTACCAAATAAGCTGTGTAAAATTGGTAAGTTTGGGGGGAACCCAACAATTTGGGTATTACAGAAGAGCATTTATTTTCAAATCAATCAAGGGAGGATTTTGACGCAAGATACTTAACAAGGAGTGCCATGAAGATAGTCTTGGGGTTCTATAAGTGGTAATGAGAGTAGTACTAACCTTATGTGGGTTGTTGTGAAGATTAAATTAAATAGCATATGTAAAATGCTTAGCATTTTATGCTAGAGATACATATAGCAAATACATGTTAGCGGTAGTGTTTGTTAATATTGCACAAGCTCTGTTACCACTCTTGAAGATTCATTCAGCAGATTCATAGAGGAACCTAGGAACCTTTATAAAATCTCTAATTCCTGGATCTTAATGGAAGCATGTTGTCACATCTCTACTGTAACATGTGATTATGCCTCCTCTAGTTCCACAAGTCACTCTAGTGTCTCTCAACTTCCAAGTGACACTCAATACTGTCGCAGTGACTCAAAAAGAGTGAATTGTACCAGAGAACTGCATACTGGAGTAACATAGCCATGTCCTGGAAGCTGCTGCTTAGGATTCATGATACCTCTGGAAATCTGTGCCAGTCTAGATTAAAGCATGCCTTCCATTTGCCTACCAACAGCAGCCATACTTAAGGCCAAATGATATTATTTTCTATTGATAGTAGACTATAATTGCTTCATTCTAGAAATTTCCAATCAGTGTTGCCTCTTCACTAGTGTCTCTTCATGCCTAGAGCAAAGTGTTTTGGTGATTACAGACTAGTAAG
Organism: Solenodon paradoxus; assembly: GCA_004363575.1. Lineage (NCBI taxonomy): Eukaryota > Metazoa > Chordata > Mammalia > Eulipotyphla > Solenodontidae > Solenodon > Solenodon paradoxus. The sequence goes on along the minus strand of RJWH01011557.1, from coordinate 363 downwards.
GTGACTGGGAATTCAATTAGAATGGCAAGACAGGAGGATTAATTTTAGTACCCTGGATTTGGAATACAAATGCAAGCGACAGAAATAGCAGCCTGGCACTTGGAACTTTTCTGACCAGCTGTGTGGGATTTGCCCCAGTTCTTACCCCATTCCATAACCTTCTTCTGCTCTAATATCAGATGCCCAGTAGATCTTTTGCATCTCAAGGAATGAAGGGCAAATAGTATTATGCAACTCTTCATCACCACCAAAGTACTAGTAAGACTGGAAATAAAACATCTCTTCTTGAATGACCCTATTTTGAAGCAAAGTAGAGACAATACAGATTGTCGGTGATAGCCAGTGAGACATAGTGAAACAAGC
>RJWH01011556.1:0-11715 GCA_004363575.1 Solenodon paradoxus | reverse complement strand
GATTGCCAATCCTGGTCAAGCCAAACCTATGCAGCACCAGGGAAACTGAACCCTCAGAAATATAAACAGAATGCCGAATAGAGCAAAAGCACAACAAATATATGTGAAATGATAGATCCAATCAAAAACCCTGGGGACAATCTGAATGCAGCAGACATATGTAAATTACCTAAGAGGAGTTTAGGGTAACAGTGATTAGAATACTCATGGGAATCCAGAAATCAGTAAGGCAGTAAATAAGAATGTCAGGAAGCAAAGAGGAGAAGAATTAAAACAAGATACCAAACAGGTAAGAGACACGATGGCTGAATTAAAGAACCCAACGGAGGAACTCAACAATAGGATGGATGAAGCTTCCAACAGAATCAGTGATCAGGAAGATAGGACAGAGGAACTCAATCACGCAAAACAGCAAAGAGATAAAAAAAATTCAAAGAATCAAAGACAGCATTCGAGACCTCTGGGATAATATCAAAAGGAACCACATTTGCATCATAGGGGTCCCAGAAGAAGAGAAAGGGAAGGGGGCAGAAACTATATTTGAAGAAATAATAGATGAGAACTTCACCAATCTGAAGAATGAAGCAAGCCTCCAAATCTAGGCAGCTCAAAGAGTTCCTAACAAAAGAAACCCAAACAGAAATACACCTAGACACATCATCATAAAACATGTCAAAAATACGAGATAAAGAAAGACTATTAAAAGTAGCCAGAGAAAAACGTGTCACATACAGAGGAGCCCCCAGAAGACTGTCAGCGGACTTCTCGAATGAAACTCTACAGGCCAGAAGGGAATGGCAGAATATATTTAAAGTCCTGAAAGATAAGGAGTTTCAACCAAGGAGTTTCAACCTAGGATACTGTATCTGGAAGATTATCATTCAGAACTGAAGGATTGATTAAAAACCTTTTCTGACAAGCAAAGTTAAAAGAGTTTATCACCACAAAACCAACTTTGCAAAAAATATTAAAGGATGCACTATGAAGCATAAAGAAACCCCACAGAAAAACAGTAAGACAGCAAATACACCAAAGTGGGACTCGTCTGCCAGCCTCAATCAAATGAAAACCTCCAGCATAGTTTCTTGCTTCCAGTCCTTGTTCATCAGCACAACTCACCAACAACCCGGTGGAAGTGTCCCTTTCTTGCCTGCCAGCCTCTGTGTACTTTCCATGAACTAGTCCTGACCCAACAGTGACTGTCTACACCACCATTCTGCTATATTCAGGAAACCTACCTTCTTTCAAAAGATTAAACAAAGGCTCTAAGTCCATGACTGAAAGACAATCCTATGTCAAATAGCAAGCAAAAAAAGCAAGAACTGCTCTGCTTATAGCAGATAAAACAGAATTTCAACTAAAAAACATAACAAAAGACAGAGATGGAGATTATATCATGGTTAAGGGGTCAAATTCAGCAAGAAGACATAAAACATTAATATATGCACCAAATGAAGGAGCACCAAAATATATGAGCCAATATTATTAGAACTGACAAGAGATATCGACAGCAACACAATCATAGTAGACTTCAACCTTCCTCTTACAATGGACAGATCAACCAGGCAGAACATTAACAAGGAAACAGCTGCTTTAAGTGACCCATTGGAACAGTTAGGTCTTTAGACACATCCCAAACACTTCGCCCCGAGACGACAGATTTCACTTTCTTCTCAAGCACACATGGAACATTCTCAAGGATAGATCATATGTTGGGACACAAAACATGTCTCAACAAATTTACAAAGATTGAAATCATCCAAGCATCTTCTCCGACCACAAAGGCTTAAGACTAGAAATCAAACACAAAAAGAAAGATAAAGACCCCAAATTAATAGGAGATTACACAATGTGTTTCTGAAGGACCCATGGGTAAAAGAGGAAATCAAAGAGGAACTTAAAGAATACTTAAGATAAATGAGAATGGAGACACGAGCTGTCAGAATCTACGGGATGCAACAAAAGTGATACTAAGAGGGAAGTTCATTGCAATTCAGGACCACCTCATGAAACAATAAAGCAATCTAATTGTGCACTTGAAACAACTAGAGAAAGAACTATTAAAGCCAAATATCAGTAGAAGAAAGGAAACAATCGAAATTTGAGGAGAAATTAATGGAATAGAAAAAAAAAAAGACAATCCAAAAGATCGATGTAACCAAAAGTTGGCTCTTTGAAAAGATAAACAAAATTAAACCATTAACTGGACTCACAAAGAAAAAAGAGAAAACTCTCATAACTAGATTCAGAAATGAAAAGGGAGAAGTTACAACAAATATCGCAAAAATACAAAACATTATAAGAGATGATTATGAACAGCTCTATGCCAACAAAATGGACAATCTCAAGGACACAGATAAATTTCTAGAAAAGTATAGTCTCCCAAGATTGAATGTGGAAGAATTAAAAAACTGCAACAGAACAATCACAAACTAGGAAATTGAAGAGGTAATCAAAATTTCCCTAAAAATAAAAGCTAAAGATCAGATGGTTTTTTACTAATGAGTTTTACCTAACATTTGGAAAAGAATTAATATGTATTCTTTTCAAATTTTTCCAAAATATTGAGGAGCAGGAAATACTACCAAATACTTTCTATGAGGCTAATATCACACTGATACCAAAAGCTGATAGAGATGCCACTATGAAAGAAAATTATAGGCCAATATCTCTAATGAAGATAGATGGAAAAATTCTCAACAAAACATTAGCAAACCTAATCCAAACAATTCTAATGCATCAAAAAGATCATCCTTCATGACCAAGTGGGATTTAGCCCAGAGATGCAGGGATGGTTCAACATACGTAAATCTATTAATGCCATATACCATACCAAAAAGAGCAAAGAGAAAAACCACATGACCATAGTGATAGACGCAGAGAAAGCTTATGACAAGATCCAACAGCCATTTCTACATAAAATGAGGATAGATACCTCCTTGCCAATCATTCTTAATTTCTTTTCTTATTTTTAATTATAGCCATCCTAATGGGTGTGAAGAGTTCCTCATTATGATTTTGATTTGTATTTCTCTACTAGCTAAATATGTGAGCATCTTTCAATGTGCTTGTTTACCATTTGTGTATACATATTTATGTACATATGTTTATATTTTGTTAATTATCAATAATTCTGCTTTTTAATTTTATTTATGTTTCCTTCCTCTGGCCCAGGTCTTGAATCCAGATCCTTACATGACCTGTACCTTACCAGGTGAGCCACAGGAGTGTGTCCAGTTTACTGATTTATCTATCCATCTATTATTTATAAAGGAAAGGTGGCAGGCAGGAATGAAGGTGATTAAGCAAGCAGGCAGAGTCAGAAGCTTTTTTTTTTTTTTTTTCAGTTATTTATCTTGGTTGTTCCCCCCCTGGCCCCGAGACATGAACCACATCCTTGGCTGTATGTGAACTGTGCTTGGTCAGAGGCAGCAGACCCAACCACGCCTCCACCAGAGTGCATTCGCCCTGTCCCCCTAACCCTCCCCACTTTTTTTTTTTTTTAAAGAAAGTTTCAGGCAGGAATGAAGGTAAGAAAGGGCAGGTACACAAGAAAAGAAGGAGGAAAAAGCATCTTATTTATTTATTTAGTTGTTCATCTTGGTTGTTCCTGCCTAACCCTACTCCATCAGGGTGCATCAACACCCCCATTTAAAAAATTTTGTGTTGTTTTTCTTTTTGTAATAATCTGTTGCAGTGATTTCTTTGTTCGTGTTTTAAAGGGAAGGTACAGGAATGAGGCAAGTAGGCAGGCAGGTAGGAAGGACAAGAGAGGAGAGGAAACACTTAATTCTTTATTTGCTCATCTTGGTTGTTCCCCACAGCACCGGGATTCAAATCCAGGTCCTTGGGATGGATGTGGATTGCGCTCTTGGCTGGAGACAGTGGACCAAACCACTGCTCCACCAGGGCACGTAATACCTTCTTCAACCAAAGGTTGAAACTTTCAGATATCCTTATGAGATGACTCACTACCACATCACAACTGCAGGAATTCCTTTCTTCCTTTACATGCCCACCTCTGCAACAGATGCCAACTTCTGCAAGGGCGAGCATGGAAGGAAGGAGCAACGCATCCCTTGAGTCAAACCTAGCCTAAAACGGGCCCATTCTCCAACCCTGTAAATTTTTCAACTGCAGGTACAGGTACCCATGCTGGAAGGCTACCACTATTGATTAGTCGCTGACAAATTTCTCAGAGTCCGTATTTTTTAAGGTGGTATGAATATGTTTGTTTTCTTAATTAAATAAAAAGGTAGTCTCACCTGGACGCTCATGTCAAAAGGAGTCAATTCTTCTTCACCCTGAGAGTCAAACATTGCTTTAGAACCATCGACCAAGAAAATCAAACTATCTCTTCCTGAATATTTAGATTCTCCTAAAAGGAAAAATATGAAAGGAAATATTTACCCTGTTATAGTTATCATTCATTACCTCATGGATTATTACAGGTGAATACCCTTAAAATCATCACCAACATCAACTAGCCTGAGTCTATGGCCCCTTCCAACTACAATCCTCGCCTGACCCCCAAGAGTAACCACTATCCTCCCTTTTAGAAATCACCCCCTTTTAGTTTTATCATCCAAGTGAACATTCCTAAACGCTCCCTTTAATTTTTTTTAAAGGAAAGGTACAGGGTGTGTCCCGGTGGTGGCGCGGTCTAGCACCCCTGGGAGCAGTCCCACGTACATCCCAAGGTCCCTGGTTGAAGGCCTGGAGCCAGGGTGGGGGCGGGGGAAGACAACCAATGTGAACAACTAAATAAAAATAAAATGTTTCCTCCTCGTCTCTTCCTGCCTGCCTACTCACCTTCATTACTACCTGTGCCTTTCCTTTAAAATTAATTAAAATTTAAATTAAAAAAAAAAAGGAAAGGTACAGCAGGAATGAAGGTCTGTAAGCAGGCAGGCAGGAAGAGAGAAGACGAAGAAGCCCCCTATTTATTTTCATTTAATTGTTCACACTGGTGCTCCCCACTGACCACAGGTCTTGAACCCAGGACCTGGGATATAATGGGACTGCTCCAGGGTGTCCTAGACCACTAGGCCACCAGGGCATACCTTATTTTTAATTTTCTTTCAATGTTTTTGAAGCCTCTAAATCTGTAGCTTTACCCTTCGTCTTTTGTCTCTTATACTCTGTTGAGGAGCCTGGATGGCTTGTCGGTTTTCTGACCCCCGCACTTTGCTGACTGCACTCTTTCAGTGCGTATCACCACCGCACTCCGGCTTTCTCACTGAGGACCTAGAGAAGGGTCACTGAGTTCAGGGCTTCTTTTTTCTTTTTCTAGCATGATTATGTCGTAAGTTATATCATGCTTTTCATATAATGGCTCCCTCTTTAGCACAGCTGCTCTTTAATACATTTAATCACCCATGTTTGTAAAGTCATAGGGCAATATATTCCAAGAACCTTAAACAAAAAATTCAACTTTCACTCAGTGAAGTCTACCTCTTTGCATTCTGTCTTAAGAAAATAGGATGTGGGAGAACACGCATGCAAAAATTTCCATAAAGTTATTCACTAAAGCCTGAAATTGGAAATAACAAATATGTCAAACAGGAGATAGACTGAATAAATTATAGTGAGAAAAAATTTTTTAAAAGAAAGGTACAGGCAGAAATGAAGGCAAGCAGGCAGACAGGAAGAGAATAAAACAACTTTATTTAGCTGTTCATTTTGGTTGTTTGCCCCAGCCCTGGGTCTTGAACCTAGGACCTTGGGACATATTTGGACTATGTCCAGTGGCCTTATCCACTAAGCCACCAGGATGTCTCTATTTTTTTTTATTTTGATTTAGCTGTTTACACTGGTTGTTTCTTCCTGGACCCAGGACTCAAACCCAGGCGTAATGTGGCCTGTGCTCCTTCAGAGGTGACTGACCCAACCAATACTCCACCAGGGTAGGTCATGTCAATTTTTGGTTTGGGGTTTTTTTTTTTTTTTTAAGAAAAGGTGGAGACAGGAATAAAGGTGAGTATGCAGGCAGGCAGGAAGAGAAGGGGAGGAGGAAGCATCTTTATTTTTTATTTAATTGTTCATACTGGTCGTCTTCCCCCAGGCCCGGGACTTGAACCCAGGGGTATGGTGCTTGCTCCTTCAGAGTCAATTGACCTAATGACTGTTCCACCAGGGTGTGCCATGTCAATTTTTTTTTTTAAAAGTTGCAGACAGAAATTAAAGCAAGTAGGCGAGCAGACAGGCAGACAGAGGAGGAAAAAACACTTATTTCATTTAGTTGTTCATCTTGGTTGTTACGCCCCTAGCCCTGAGTCTCAAAACTGGGTTCCTAGGATATATGTGACCTATGTCTGGTGGCCTTATCCACTAGGCCACTGGGGCGCACCAAATTATGGAAAACTTTAAATGAGTTATAAAGACAATTTACATGTAATTACATGGAAAGCTAATTCTTCTTGGAAGAAAACTGGTATAATTTTTTATTGGTAAATTAATTTGCTATTATTTCTTAAAACTAATTTTATCAGACACACTCAGGTGTTAGGTCTATGGCTATGACATTGTCCGTGTAAAACCCAAGACCCCAAAGTTTGTGGGGGCACAACCGAAATGAACAACTAACTAAACAAATAAAATGTATTTTCAACTCCTTCCTCCTCTCTCATCCTTCCTGCCTTCCTCCCAATTTGCCTTCATTCCTGCCTGTCTCTGTCTTAAAAAAAATTTTATTGACGGACCATTGCATCGTAACATTACGCAGATCTAAAGTGTCTGTTGCTGTAAGACATCTATGTATAACACGTTAGTTTACCACCACTGGTCCAGTTCTTCCTTCACCCTATAATACATCCATTTTACTCCATTTACCCACCCTTCTCACCCTTCCCAAAACTGGTATAATTTAAAAACAACTTTTAAATCTATATGCACCATTATCACAACTATATAAAAACTCAGAATCAAAGAAAAAGCAGATTTATGTCATTAGGAAATATCCTGCAAAATATGCCAAAATGCCAAAATGCTGATATTGGTTGCAATAGTGACAGGTTATGGGTTACAGCAAATACTCTCTTTTATTTTTTTATATTTCCTATACGTCTCACTTTTATTTTTTTAAAGGTAAGGTGCAGGCAGGAATGAAGGCAGGTAGGCAAGCAGGCAGGAAAGGAGGAAGAAGCATTTTTTTTATTATTTTTATTTCAGTTGTACATCTTGGTTATTCCTGCTGGTCCTTGGACAGGAACGTAGCTCCTTGGGATGTGTGTGAACTGCACTTGGCCAGAGGCGGCAGAGCTAGCAGCTACTCCACCAGGGTAGACCTGTTTCTCCAGCCGAAAATGCATTCCACACACATCCCAAGACAGGGGTTTGTGTCCTGGGGAGGCAGGGTAGGGGTAGGGGGGACAGACGGACACAACCAAGATGAACAACTAAATTAAAAAAATTATAAAATGCTTTTTTCACCAGTCCCTTCCTTCACCCCTCCTTAACAAATGTTTCTATCTAAGATTTAAATTAAGCAATGCGTATATTAGATGTACCCCTTAGTCCTCTCCTTTTTTTTTGTCCTTTGTTACTATGTTGCCATAACAGATACTCCCAGTGAGAGAATGACTCCTTAACTGTGCAGCTAATGTTTACTCTTTGGTCACTGAGTTTACTGTAGGTTGAGATTTCTATACTCAGATTCTAAAATGAGTAAAACCATTCTTCCTGGATGAGAAAAAGTCTTACCTGAGTTACCTAAGGTGACAATGTATATCCATGTTCAGGATCATTCACTGTCAATCTACCAGTGCCCTACAAAAGTTTAAGGCTAGGTATGTCCCAGAGACTAGAGACTAGGCATTGAATAGAAGAACAGAGTTCAAAGGGAGAAAATTATTTACTGTTCTCTGGGTAGAGAAGTGTGGGTCATTAGCGAAAGCAGAAGAGACAGGCAGGGAAAGTGTCTTCTACAGAGACAAGTTAAAGTCACCTACCACTCGCTTCAAGGCCCTCCTCTTGTTCTTCTTCTTCTTCATCGCCCTCATTTTTGTAATAAGACTCCCACCCTGACATGTTGGTTACGACTCACTGGATGAAAGAAAGTTAAGCTCAGTAAACTGCAAAGTTAAACCTAACAAATACTAACTTCTGGGCTTCTTTGAGGTCTGTCCTAAGGGCTTGGGGTTACTCCTGACAAAGTGGATGCTGGCTCTGGCTACCTAGGGTAGTTGGATGCAGAGGTAAATGGCTATAAGGATCCTTCCAGCAGCAGCCGCACTGTAGCAATCTCTTAGGGTCTCTTCAGGGTCGGTGCTGGGCGCTCTGATCGGTCTGTGGGGACATTACGACCCAGAGGCCCCATCCCGCCCCAGGCATCATCCACCCCGGGGTACTCCGTCCTGGGCCATGCCCAGTGGGGACCCAAACGCAGGCGGGCCTCCAAGGAGGAAGCAACAGGGATGAGACGCTGTCTCTACTCTTCGGAGCTGCACACCTCAGGCTGACACTGCCTCGAGGCGACGCGCAAGACGGAGTGGACGAAGCAGGCCAGCCCTGGCTGGCAATCAACGGACACGCAAAACACAGCCCCTTCCTGCCTACCTTGCGTGCAAGGAACAGACCAGACCAGACCCACTTGGACAGACGGCAGGATGCCGCGCACGCTCCAGAGCGCTCTCCCTATCAACGCCCCTTACGTCATCACGCATAGCGCGCCCTTTTTCTCGGGAAGCCGACGCGCCCACTCCTGCAACCCGCTTTCTATTCACTTCCTGAAACTTACGCCTACTTGTCCCGGAGAGCCCCGCCCGCTCCTGGGAAACCCGCCCCTCGTCGCCCTTCAGGACGGCACGCACATGCGCGGGAGTGCGTCCCCACCCCCGCCCCCTCTTCCGCGCGGACCCTGACCGTTCCTGTTCTGTCACCTCACAGTAGTCGTTGCCGGTGGCGGGTGCGGGGGCGCGAGCAGCGCTGGGCGGCCTCTCCCCCGCCCCTCAGGCCGGGCCCGGGCTCGGTGCCCCCCGCTCCCTCCGTTCCTCACTCCCGTCGGGTACGGGAAGGTCCAAGCCGCCGCCCCCGCCGCCGGGTGCCAGAGGGACTTGGTGTCTGCCGCCGCCACGGATCCTGATGGAGCCGCCGAATCTCTATCCGGTGAAGCTCTACGTGTACGACCTGTCCAAGGGCCTGGCCCGGCGGCTCAGCCCCATCATGCTGGGTGAGGGCAGGGGACGCGGGAAGGAGAGCCGGAGCTGGGCGAAAGGGGACTGGGACGGCCCGCCGAGGTAGGGAGGTCACGGCCCAGGGAGAGACGCGGGGCTCAGGGGGTGGAGAAGAGCCCACGTGGAAAAGGGAGCGGAAAAGGGAGGTTTGGGCCCTTTAAGCCCCACTTTCCGTCTTCACATTCGAATCCAGGAGAAGGGATGGCAGAGTCACGCCCTCCGGCTAGACTGGGGCTCGGGCGGAGACCGCCCTTCACAGCCCCTGCCACTGGGGGTGGGGTGGGGTACGCAGGCGTTGGATGCCGGCGTTGGGAGCCCTCTACACGCCTCCACTCGGCGTGGGGGCGCGGGGGGGAGAGGCCAGCCGCGCAGTGCTCCTCGTGGTGAAAGGGGCACTGCGGATATGATTCCAGGTGGCCCGCGGAGATGATTCCAGGTGGCCCGCGGAGATGATTCCAGGTGGCCCGCGGAGTGCCTTTCCTCCTGCGAAAAGGAAACTGCAGTCTCTAGCGTAGGTGGGGAAAGCAAGCTAGAGCTGCACAGGGTCCCAGCCTGCCCCCGTGGAGGTGTGAGGTCAGAAGCTACCCCAGAATTCAAGTTGGGCCTGACAGTGCGGTCTGCTCAACGGTTTGAGTTCATTGCTTTTGCCCAGATGGTAAGAAAGCGTTCTGAGGGAGGACTGAATGCTGTGTTAGTAGGATTAGCAAGGAAAGTCGTTCAGTTGTTCTCTGCCAAACTGTCAGGAGAGAAAATCCAGCCCTAGTTCAGTGTGCATCAGACCTCATAACCAAAATGTCTGTACCATGGGAATTGTCAGCGTTGTGATTCAGGTGATAATGGGCTGGAAGGGATTCTGGGAATTGAAAATTTGGCAACACCATTTGAATGGCTCATTTTCTCTGACTTCTGTGGAGGAGGATAGAGCATATTTTAGTACACCTGGGTGAGACAAGGCAGAGGTCAAGTAAGCAAGGTTACTTCTGAGGACATCTTTTCAATGCCCTTGGGTTTCTAACGTGGCATATACATAGCGAGTTGAACTTACTCTCCTAACCCCAGACCAGTGTTTCCTATATTTGACTTCACAGTGCTTGTATATGTAATATGTGTTGAAAATATATTGATAAGCAAGAGTGGAAAAGGAAAAGACATTGTCACAGTTCTCTAAATATGCAAATATGTGTCTAAAGCAGAGCATTGTGCATGCTTGCCTAGGCAGATAATTATTGGGAAGAATACAGAAGAAACTGATAACGGTGGTAGCTTCTGGAAAGGGAAACTTGAATGGAGAGGAGCAGAAGGGAGACTTTGATGTAAACTTTTCGTACCTCTTGAATTGTGTTAAGAGATACTATATACATCTCCTGTATACATATACATGTATATACAAAATAAGTAAGCTTTAAATAAATGTATTCTAAAGCCTCGTTACCCAAGTGCTAAGTAAGAATGATCTGGAGTTTTGACCCCAAAATCTGTATTTTTTCTTGTTTTTGTTTTTACTCACTGGACCACAGGTCTCGAATCTGAGTCCAGGGCTTACATAGCCTGTGCCTTAACCACCTGAACCACAGACAGGGGCCAAAAATCTATTTTTAATGAGCTCCTAAGATCATTTATGTAGCCAGTCCATTACTGGATATAAGTTTAGGCCTAGATCACTAGTTGTTGAAATGAGTAAGGCAAATCTGAAAGCAAAACTTACGAAGTCACTCTTTGCGGAGGTACTAGTCACTGATAGGTTACATCAGGTTCTAAGTAAACTTCCTTGAAATGGAACCCCGAGTTTGATCAGAGGGAAGTGCCACTTAGATATTTCCTGACCCACAAATAAAAGCCTTCTCCTTTACGCCGAATCAGTCTTTTTCTTCCGCTGCCTAATAGTTACTGATTTTAGCTGAAAAGGGGCCTTAGGGATGATGATTCATTCACCACACTGAGTACCTACTCTATGCTAGTCCATGTGTGAAACTCAAAGACTGATGATAAAATGAATGAACTAAGATTTTCTCTGCTATCATGGAGCTCTTTAATGGGGAAGACATTAAATAATCAAATAAAATAATTACAGACTGTAAGATGGGCTGGGTTGAGCTCCCCAGGAAACACTGGGTGCTGAGACAGAGAATGGAGTAAGACCTACTTTGAGGGAGGAGGGTATCAGAGTGGTGACTTAAGCAGGGAGGTTGAGGGTGAGAAAGTAGTCACTAGGAGGGTGGTGAGGGACTTCCAGTGTTCCAGCAGGTGGGGGGTTTTTTTACCTCCAAGGCCCTACTGGCAGGTACAAAGCCAGGCCTGATTCTACAGCTGAAAGAGGAGGATCTTTGTGGAACTCTGGCTTAAAGGGAAAACACCATAACTGAAGATGGAGGTGGGGTGCTGGGCCTGCTCCCCATCCCCTTTAATAGATGTGAAATCCTAGAAGACCTCAGCCAAAAATGGGAACTGTATCAGTTTGGCACCTCTGGTTGCAATGGTATTTCTGAAGACATCAACTTGTTTGCAAATCTAAATCTTAATCCTTCTCCCATATTGCTTTTTT
>RJWH01011555.1:0-11718 GCA_004363575.1 Solenodon paradoxus | reverse complement strand
TAAAGCCCCGGCTATTCGACTTTTTGTTTAATTGACTTTCTTTCCTCGCGGAGCCCAGAAAAAACCCTTCAACTTCCTGCTTTCATGCAATTTTACAAAAAATATACTCCAGAGGCTAAACGAATCTGACCAGTTTCAATGTGAAAATAAAATATTAAAACTATACAGAAGTTGTCTCTAATCCTAATGTAACAGAAATATCTGTGATAATCAGTATTTAATCATTCGGGGCAAGTGGGAAATGGTCAACCGGTTCTTGTCTACTTCTTCATAAGGGACTTAAGGAAGTTTGCAAATAGACAAAGGAAAATTGCTAAAATAAAGAAGTGAGAAAGAGAGGCAAGGAGCAGTGTGGGAAGATTAGCTGAGGCAGGAGACAGGCCTGTGTCACAGGAAGCTGGACCCATATGAATCTGACAGTTTGTGTTGATCAGAAAGCAGCCAGGAGCCACTTCACATGGTTCAAATCAGCAGCAACACGGATCTATACTTGCTGGAGCTCTGATCTCTTTACTCTTAGTTTCCTAGTCAGCAACATAAAGAGGGAAAAAAGGCCAGTTAAATACTTAATAGTGGGTGCATCCTGGTGGAGCAGTGGTTAAGTCTGCTGCCTCTGACCGAGCACTATCCACATGCATCCCAAAGGGCCTGAGTTCATGTTCTGGGGCCAGGAGGAGCAAGCACGATGAACAACTACAGAGAAATGAGTAAAAATGCTTCTTCCTTCTTTCTCTTCCCGGCTGACTGTCTCTACTTGCCTTCATTCCTGGTGTCTGTCAAGTAGAACACTAGATTCTCAGGATTTTTTTTTTTTCCGTTTGTAGGCAGAAGGCAGACGTTTTCAAAGTAAATACTGTTGGCGTGCCCTGGTGGCCTAGAGGATTAGGATCCAGTACGCAGTCCACATACACCCCAAGAATCAGGGTTAGAGACCCAGAGCCAGAGGGAAGAACCAAGATGAACGGCTACATAAAATAAAGTTTTCGTTTCCTCCCACTCCATGCCTGCATATCTGCCTTCATTCCTGCCTGCATCTTTCCTTCAAAAATAAAATAAAATAAATACTTTTAAGACCTTTTGACAGGTCCAGGATCTCAGATTTGGGGCAATTTCACTCTTTTTCTCAACCAGAAGGTAATCCTTATTGATTCCACTTCCAAAGGTGCTTCAGAAGATTCCAGTAAGAGGTTGGTACGTGGAGTTGTCCGAGAGGACTTACTACGAAGAGTGTGACACCATTTGTGAACTGCTTGTCATAGTCAGACGTGTGTCTGCCCAGTGACCAAGAAGCCCAGAGTGCTATTGCCAGAGTGACCAACCCCATATGATGAAGTCGGGGGTGGAAATGGTAACGTGTGCTCAAGGCCAACACAGGTCAGTCCCGTGATCCTTTGTACCTTTAAGAGGCGTGAACACCTCGTCTGGGTCATAACTAGCAGGTCCTGATAATAGAGTTGATAGAACTTTACATATTTAGCAACTTATTTGGTAAGTTAATGGTTATAAAGCATTGTCAGAGTGTCTGGCATGTCACTGGAGGTCAGTAAATATCTAACACCGCATTTATTTCTTGTCGTGTGTCTGTTACAACTAGAGACAGAGTCAGTATCTCAAATCCTGCACTGGGCAGCCAGAGTGCAGTAAACAGGTCACCTCCTCTTGTTTCAGGAAGTGAGTGGACTCACCCACTGTTTGGGTCACCGGACAGGTCACATAGTCCCTCCATTTATGGTATGTCTGGCCAAATTCCATCTCTTTCCAGAAACTTCCAGAATATCCCCTTTGCCCCGGCATTGTGCATCCACTGACCCGCCTCACCAGGAGCCTGTCCCAGCGCTCCGCTCCCTCCCAGGATGAGAGGCACCGGCCTGTGTGTGATGCCGTGAGACTCCAGTCCCACCTGGTCAGTGTTTCCACCCTCCCGCAACTCACGGGAACTCAGACACAGCAGGCTTAAGTCAGAGCAACCTTCAAAATCAGCGGCCCGTGGTTCCCGGTGCTCGCAGATGGAAGAGGAGCACAGGCCTGCTCGCTCTGGCCCTCCTGCTCTCTTGCAGCCCAGCAGGCCGGGGCGGGCTCAGAGCAGAAGGACACACTGTGAAACCCCAGGATTTTCCATGCTCCAGGGGGGCCAACCTGATCCGTCCTCATCTTTCAAGAGAAAAAAAATAAGTCCTGCTTTCTGAAGATGTCTGTTCAATAAGAATCTATAGTTATGGTGGAAGTTGTGAACTTTCAAAAAGAAGGTCCTTTACTATTGATGAATAGTTATTATTAGTTTGGCTCCTTTGTAATAAAATCTGCTTGCACACAGGGCTTGTTTGGGTTTGTTTTCTTTTCCCTGGGGCCATGTCCAACCAGAGAGCGGGCACGTTTTCCCAGCACCTACAAAGGTGAGCCCAGGACAGTGGTGCCATCTGCCGATGCCGGACTTCAGACCCGCAGACCTCTACACCCGCTGACCCCGGGTCTGGCTCCATTCTGTGGGGAGCCATTGTCACCCTTTCTGGACACCACGCTTGTTAGTGTGGATGGGCAGCTTCGGGGCTCTTGGGAGAGCGTTTGGTGGGAAAGGGAGTGCTACACTGAGCTCTGAGTGAGGCCACGGTTACAGCCATCACGTCACAGGATGTCCCAGCAGCCACAGCAGGTCTTCGGGCTGTGGGCGGGCTCCCGGGGAGGGCTTCGCTGTTTCTGTTGAGCAGGGTCCCGGCTCCCTCTTCTCACTCTCAGCTGATGACATGCTTCTGCTCTTGCTGAGGAAATGGGAATCCCGAGAGCTCTCTTTGATCTCCAGGTTACGCTCTTCCTGCGTGTGTCCCGAACTCTCTGCCTCTCCTCTCAAGGCCGCCTCTCTGGCTCCTGACAGTCAACCCTTCACTAGACAGCTCTCCACCGGCTCAGAGCAAAGTGCCCCGCCCGTCCTGCATGATCTAGTTCTTATCTTGCATAGGAATCTTTCCCGGGGCTCAGGACGTGCTGAATTTTCTCCCATCTTTAAACACTGACCTTATCTCCCTTTGACCTCACCTGCCTTCTTAGCTACTGCCCACTTATCGTGTTCCTCTTCATGATATAATTCCTTGAGTCACCCATGCTCCATCTCCACTCTTTGCCCTGTCCCATTCCCTTCGGAGTCCATTCTCACCAGGCTATCGTCCCCAATATCCACTGAAGGAGAAGAGCAGATCTGTAGTTGCTTCCTACCAGGTTGGCCTACCCACCCCACCCCAGCTAGATGACAAGCAAGTTGTCCTGTGGAGAAGTCAATAGAATTGCTTTCATTCTACATGAGCATTGGCTTCATTCTTTCTCCCTTTATTGTGTGCTGAGCAATTTCCTTTGTCATTAAATTTTCCTTGACGTATGGACTTCACAACTCACAAGTAGCTCTTCCCTACCCTGCAGAATTTCTGCCTGATAAATAAGTGCCTACCTTCACCCTCCACCCTCCCCAGACTGTCCTGCAGCTTGAAAAGAGATTGAGAGTGGACACCTGAACCAGGGGTTAGCCTTCTTCATTAGAAGAGTCTAAGTATCTCCCTAAGGTCAGAAGGCCTCACCCACCTTCAGGGATACGCTATTTCATCCTAAGTCTCCAGAAGCAAGAAGGATAAGCAGGGACACTTCATATAGCCTCGAGGCAATGTGAGAGGCATTCCAAAGCTCCAGCTCCTCTCCCCACCTCTGTACCTGAAGAAGAAGTAATTCTGAAATATACTCAGAGTTCTGGAGTTTCCCATATCTTCCCAGAGTAGAGTAACATTTGATGGTATAGGGTTAGACCTCTATGCATTTAGCTTATCCCATTTAATAATCACAATCATGGTTCCATCATTGTCCACATTTGGCAGATAAACTGAAATCATACACCTTCTATTCAGCAAGATGTGGCACACCCAGGATATAAAACTGTATTGCTTTTCATCTTTAAACTCTGAGTCATGCTCTAAGATTCATTGTTCAGTTCTCACTACAATCCTTATACAGCTAGTTATCTCATCTGCTTTTTACAGAGGGAAGTTTGGGGTCAGAGAGGCCCAAAGTAACAAAATTAGTGGCTGGCCAGGTCAGGTCTCAGATCCAGAATAACTAATACCCTACACAACCTCTCATCGCCCTAAGCATGATTCTGTGGACCCTTCTCCCAGCGAGAACAAAGCTCTCCAGCCAGGAGTCCCCCAGTGGGGTACAGAGCACACAAGAACCTCCTCCTTACTCCGGACTCACCCCCTGGTTCGACTTCAGAGTCACACAGACTCTCCTGGAGTTGGAAGATGGAGACCTCCTCCACGGGTCACCCACCTTCCCTACCAGTCTCTGACAACAGTCTGGCACGAGACCTCCACCGACTTACCACACACCCGCATCTTCACCCAACACTTGAGGAAACCAAGCCCGTCATGGTGAACGTTCTCCACCCTTCAGCCCCCACAGCAGCCTTCAGACTGCAAAGGGTGCTTTCAGGAAAAGCTGCAAACTCTTGCCCGAGAAAGAGGAAAACATGAGGCCTCACACAGGGTAGGTCATGAAGTAGTCTATCAGCTCCAGCCTGCAGCCTCCCTGAATCTACCCCACCCAGCCGCCACCCTGGGACAGAACAGAGCTGCCCCGGCCCAACCTTCCCCAAGTCTGCTCCCTGCGGTCCCCTGCTCCAGAGCTAATTCTCATCCTCTTGTCTCTGGCTGGAGACTTGGCTCGGGGGCTTGGCCCTTGGTTCTGCTCAGACCCTTGACTCTGAAGACCCGTCTGAGCAGGCAGGTGGGCTCACACACGTGCTGTGTGGCCAGAGACCTCATCAGAAGAGACGGCATGGGCATTCTTCTGTTCAGCAAGGGCAGGCTAAAACTCACCTGGAAGAACAGAAAAGACGGGCATACAAAAGACAATACAGAGGATGGAAAAGAAATGAAATGAGACATACCCAGCAAGATATCGAAACTTACTAAAAGAGCCCAGTTATCAAAACAGTGTGGTAATAGCTTAAAAGCATCAAGGTGGAGCAGTTGAATAAAATGACCCAGAAATAGGTGCCTGTGAAAAATGGATAAAGACAGCATCTCACCTCAGCTGTAAGGCCCAGGATGATGAAAGCATTGTTTAGGGTAGTCACTGCACTGAAAAAAATTAATTTGTCATGTCATATATTCACACTAATTCCAAAGAGAGAGAGTGTGCAACTCAGATTGCACAAAAACAACGAGTGGAATCTAGATTTGACTGCACTGGCAAAACAGGGAGCAAAGACAGTGAGCAAGAAAACACTTCTACTCACCAACAAAAATGAATTGCGAGCTCTTTGATCTTTAGAGTTTGCTCATGTTAGTAAACCGGGCACTGAGACAGCCTTCAACAGAAAGAATAAGCAGAAAAGCCACCACAAAATATATGGATCCACTAATCCATGCTTGGGTTTTATTTACTTCTGCCATCTACCAAAGTGGATGGCTTTTTTTTTTTTCCTTTTTTTATTTTAAGGCTGTTACTTCCTTAAGGGAAAACTTTTGAGATATGAATGCATAAATGTACTCACTTAATGAATTCTGGGAAAATTTTTGTCTCGTGTCAAAGAACAAAGAAGAACTCATTGGCCTCTGCTGACTGCATTATCTCCCTCCAACCCACTCCCACCTGCCTTCTCTTCCTTCAGCTTGCCCCAAGGCTCCCCCAACCTTTCTTCCTGCCCCTCAGCTCATCCTAGCAGAGCTGAGACCAGAGAAAAGACAGTCACAGCTCATCTTATTGTTCTGGCTTCAAACTCGGGCTGGAAAAATGTCTACTACTCTCCTAATTGAAAAATGCAGGGATCGTTTGAAATGCACATAAAGACAGTTAAAGGTCACTTCTCCCGGTCCCTAGTAGGATGGTTTGTTGGAAGCATTCAAGCCCTATAGCGGCTAGCAATAGAATATTTTATGAGACTGGTCATTTAAGCTGACATCGTCTTTAGGGGGGAAATCGAGCCCTGTATGAACAAATATGTTATTTCTACCCTTTGACCTAACAGTTACACTTACAGATACTCACATTAGGAAAAAATCCAAAACACACGTAGGAAGAAATCCTTCATAGTGTGAAGCTTAAAGAAGGAAGCACACAGTGAAAGTATGACCAATAAATTATGATACCTCCACGGGAAGGTAAGACTTTGCAACGTCTTTTGAAAATTGCATTAGAGAAACATTGTTGCCACATAAAAGTGATCATGACACCACATAACCAAAGACATGCTGAACCCAGAGCAGACATAGGTGGTAAGAAAACAAAACAGGAAAATACCAGCAAAGCAAAAATGACAAGATGTATTCATGCTTATAAAAACGATTATTTCAGGTACTAGACGGCTACGCCTGGGAACAGTTCCACATACATCTCGAGGTCCCAGCTTCAAGACCCAGGACCTGGGGGAAGCAACCAAGTGAACAAGTAAACAAAAAATAAATAAAGCTCTTTCTTCTCCTCTGTCTTCCTACCTGCTTGCCGACTCACTTTCATTCCTGCCTGCATCTTGCCTTTAAAAACAACAAAATGATTGTGTGACGATGGTAAGAGTACAGAGAATATTTAAAACGTTTCTTATTTTTCCAAATTTTCTTTGATGGTTTTTTTTTTTGAGGTTTTACGTTTTTAAAGAGTCCCCCATAACTTTTTTTATTTCAGGAATGTACTTTGGCTGTTAAGGGAAAGACACCGAGCAGGAAAAAAGTCAGCATGGAAAGCAAAAGACAAAGGGAAAAGGAAAATACGATGGAGAGACTAAGACAGAAGCAGGCAGGGAGGGGAACTGAGCACCCATTCCCTCTAGAGGAGGTAAGTAATTAGCCTAAGTAGATATTATGCGCCATTTCCAAGATGGAGAAACCAAAACTTGAAGAAATTAAGTAAACTGAGAGGACAGGGCTGGGAAGCCAAGGATTTGCAAACAGTTCTGTCTGATACAGACACAAAATCAAAAATCCTCCCATGTGGTTCTGAGAGCACCTCATTCTTTGAACGAAACCTCTAGAATAACTAGAACAGGCCCCCCACTGTGGCTCAGCAGCTAAAGCGCAGGCCATGTCAAGCCCAGGGACCTGGCTCCAGAGCTGAGGTCAGGGGGAGGGAAGAAAACGAATTAGAACGCAGTTCTCTCTGCAGGGCAAGTGTGCTTCCCGGGGACATTTGGCCAAGTCTGGAAACACTTTTAGTTGTCATCGGAGAGGGGTTCTTACTAACATCTTGTGGGTCCAGGGTCTAGGGATGGTGGGAAGCATCTGACAGGCACAGGACAGTCCTGACAGCAAAGAATGATCCAGTCAAAATGTCAGTGGTGCCATGCTTGAGAAATCCTGAGCGAGAGTGCTTGTCTGCCTTCGTCAAAACTAATGGAAACCGTCGCTTTTCAACTTGGCCCTATGTCTGGCTTCCAGCTACTTCATGGCACTGCTCTCCACCCCTCTTAGGGGGCTCACAGGGTCAAGAATAATTCCTCTCTCCTGGAGTCACAGAAAAGTGACCTGAAGAAAAGTTAAATGCTGTCTTCTTTCAATCCCCAGCATAAGTCAAGAAGAACGTTCGACAGAAATTTGAACTACCTGGTATGATAACATGGTGCTGGTGTGAAAAGATACAGCTGCCTCTGTGACTGTAACAGCAGGGGACCTAGAAATTCCATCACACTGAAGAAAAGGGAACTGTCCTTGCCAGGAGGCCAGCCAGCCTTTGTGATGGCTACCAGAGAAGCTTCAGCTAAGGATCAGGTTCAGAAACCAACTCTTGTCATCCAAATGATTTCTGCTCTTCCCTAAACTCTCATTCATCTCAACCTTTCTGTGGGTTTGACATTTTTGATAAATGCTCTTTTCTTAGCACTCTTTGCACCCTTGGCCTCTGTGACATTGCATTGCTCTGGACCCGAGCCTCCTTCAGGTTCAGTCTGTGCTGCTGCTGACCTTTGACCCACGCCTCCCCTGGCCTCCTTTGAACAAGTTCTCTTTCTCTCAATTCAACTGTTATCACCACTTGGCAGTCAGACCTTGGGGGTGATGGGCTTCTGAAAGCCTGATTGCTGTCACAGGTGTGGCCACCGTCCACAGGTGTGGACTCAGACTGGCCTGGAGAGACCCCATCAGACATTACCGTACAATCTGTGAGTGAGGGCCGCCCCCCACAGGTGAACTACTACGCAAAAGAAAACAGAATCCTATCAAGTTCAATGCCGTGTCAGGTGTAGACACAAACGACCAAAGCAAATCTATTTTTTTTAAATGTAATCTTATAATGTAGCAATGTAGATAGAGATGCTGACTTCTGTGACTAGGTTAGGAATTACCCATTTTAGAGTTTAGCAGCCCTTGACATAATGATTATTTAAAAAGAGTTCAGCAATGCCCAAACAGGTTTTTCTTTCTCCTTTGATGGGATTAGTGTCTTTAAGCAAAACTAACCCCGGGAAGATTCAGAATTAAGAAGAACTATAGGCAGGCCCTGGTGGAGTAGTAGTCGGGTCAATCCCCTCCGAAGGAGCCCAAGCCACATCCCCTTGGGTTCAAGTCCTGGGTCCAGTGGAAAGCAACCAGTGTGAACAACTAAATAACAAATGAAAAATGAAAAAATGCTTCTTCCTCCTCTCTCTTCCTGCTTGCCTGCTCACCTTTATTCCTGCTGCACCTGTCCTTAAAAAAAAAAAAGAAATAAAAGAAATACAAAGTATATCAAACCTAGAATATCAACAGTTTTGTGATAACTTTAGAAAGAATCTGTACACATCTTTATTTTAATTGCTTAAAATGTTAAGGACAATTTAGCATATTCCTATTTATGAATTATGAATATGAATTTAAGTTACTCCATGATTTTGATTTAAAATAGGTAATTGAACAATTGAGTTTTGTGAATTCAAATTGAAATTAAGCTTGTCTACCATATTCAAACACTTAAGAGAATTTGACATCCATCATTTTAAAGTTAAATTTGCTAGATTTATAAACAGTACTGAAGTATCCTGGAAGGCTTGTTATATTTGAGAATTGTAATCGCTTCAAGAAAACAAGTAAATTGAAAGCATAAAAGAAGTCTAAAATGTAAATAAAGAGGTTTTAGAATGGGTTGTTTGCACTTTGGAAGATTTATAAATGGCACAGAGATTTACAGAATGGATCTATAAGATGAAGAGAGGTTTTTGAATTGTCACTGGAATAAATCTAAAACGATATTTTAAAAACTGAAATCTTTCCTGAAAAATTCTTTGCACTTGCATCCAATCTAAAGGAGACACACACACACACACACACACACACACATACTCACACACACTCCCCATTTGACCCCTGGCTTGAATTTAAATATTGGTTTTGCTGAATATGTGGATATGCACATTTGTCTGAGGTGTGATTCCAGAGCTTTTTTCATATCCACAGGGTCTTTGACTAAAGAAGTTCCAAAACATCTCTGTTTGGTGGGAATGACTTGTACCTCTCTTTCCAGTCCCAAATGTCCTGGCAGGAACCTGGAGCGTCACCCAGATGTCCCTCCAGCAATGACATGCGCAAATCCTCAAAACGATTTGAATGAAGTGACAGCCCCCTGAGACCCCTCTGCACCCAGCAAGGCAGACTCCTCAGCTGGCCCGCGCGCCCTCTTGATCGCCAGAGACCCACACAAGTACCTCATTCTGCCACCTTTCTATTGAATGTCCCAATTCTATTGACTTCTGCAACTGCCTAGTTCTACTGATTGGTTCTAATTAATTCTATTGGCAATCAAAACACTTAGTTCATCCACTGGATATTTCTTTTCCTTTTACCTTAAGATCCAACTGCCACAAAATCCTAGTAATTCTGGCCTTGTCGTTGTGGTGTTGTGGCTCAGGTGACTGTGAGTCTTGGGTGTGAACCATTTAAAATTCAAGGACCCTGGGGTAGGAAAGGAACTAAAATAAACAAATAAATGCTCCTTCCTTCCTTCCTTCCTTCCTTCCTTCCTTCCTCCCTCCCTCCCTCCATCTCTCTCTCTCTCACTTCTTTCCTTACTTCCTTGGGAAAAAAATAGTACTTTTTCCCTTTGAAAATTCCATGAAACTGTGTCCACCTGGCTCACTGATGACAAGATAGAGAGAAAGAGAAAAATTGATGGTGACTGCCAAGAATTTAGCTTAAACAACTGGGTGGATTTTGTTGCCATTGCTGGGATGGGGGGAGTGAGGAGTGAGAGAGAAATAAGGCAGAAAATCAAGAACTTGGCTTCCATAAATCTCTGTCAAGAGGCAAAGTCACTATACCACCTGGGAGAGACCTACGGCTGTCCCAGAGCTGCAGAGATCTAAGGGAAAGTCGAAAATAGATGTGTAATCCAGAACACAGCCATTCTGGAATCTCGAAACTGAAGGCTGAGAGCCACACATGAGCCCTCCTTCCCAGAGAGGGGGAGCCACCCATTTCTGCACATATGACCATAGTGAAACCCAGAGGTGGACTCGGTCACACCGCTTTTGGCCCCTGCAGTCTTGTCACTGACCTCCGACCGTCAACCCCAGCCATTGGTGATGGTGGCAAATTTAATTCAAGATAAAGATGGGCGGTCAAAGAGAGGGGCCCATCAGGTCACTGCAGAAGCACTTTTCTGTCGCCACTCTGTGCTCCAGACCCTCCACCAGCTCCAGGCCAACTCTCCTCTGTTAGACATCAGCCTTCTCTCTCCTCTGACTTGCTGCCCAGGCGTCCCTGAAAATGGGCTTCTGGGAGCAATTCCTGACAACTTGTCCTCTCTCCCACTGGTGCGAAGAGAAAATGCTCTCCTGCTACAGTCTTCCTCCAGCCTCCACTGCTAGGCTTCTACGTCTCCTGCTTCCTCCAACAAGTCTGACTCTCCATCTCGGCTTTATAGTGGTTACTCCCAGTGCTCTCAGAAACCTCCCTGCCTGCCCAGACCAGGACAGGGGCAGGAGAGAGGAGGGGACAGAGCAGGGAAGAGAGGGGAGGAGAGGGGGAAGGGAGGATAAGAGAGGAGGGGAAAGGGAAGGGAAGGTGAAAGGGGAGGATGGGCGAGGAGAAGGGAGGAGAGGTTGGCCTCCCACCATCTGATCTGGGACAGTTCACTCCCCCTGTCACCCAGGTGTCTGGCTTTGTTTCTCTCATCTAAACACATTCTCACAGCAGGAGTGGTAACTCTCAGTGACACAGATTCCTTTTTTATGTAAATGTTGTTCATTTATGTGTGGTTTATAGAGAAACCAGACAAATGGACCAAATCAAATGAAACAGACTTATAGATTCAAGTTAGTGGTTTCCAGAAGGGAAGGGGGGTCAAGCACCTGCTGCTGGTAGAAGGGTGGTGATGAACTTTGCAGCTACGCACAGGTGTTCACGCAGGACGCCACACCCCGTACATCTGTATCATGTTATGACTCAATGTCTCTTCAATATAATTTAAAACATTAAAGTTACTTGGTTCTTCATTGATTGTTTTGCATTCATGTTGATTATTTTTAAACATCACTTTGAAGCTTGATTTTTCTTGATTACTAAGTTTTGCTTTGGTTTGCTCCCAGCACGTCCACCCAGCTGCCTGCGGGGTGTCTCTGCTCCAGGGGCCCATGTGCCCCTCCAACCCAGCACGGCTTG
This sequence comes from Solenodon paradoxus, assembly GCA_004363575.1. Lineage (NCBI taxonomy): Eukaryota > Metazoa > Chordata > Mammalia > Eulipotyphla > Solenodontidae > Solenodon > Solenodon paradoxus. The sequence continues at coordinate 118 of RJWH01011555.1, read as the reverse complement.
AGATAAACACTCCACCTGTACCCCAAATCTCCTCTGCCTCTAGTGCTTCGGTGGATGGCTTCGCATCCCCTGAGCTTCCCAAACCAGCGCCCAGAGGCCACCTTCTTCATCCCCCACC
>RJWH01011554.1:0-11719 GCA_004363575.1 Solenodon paradoxus | reverse complement strand
AGACATCTCCTAGGTCTGTGTGCCTGAGACAGGGATGAGCAAAGAGAAAGCCAGACTGCATCCATGGGACCCGCAAAGTGGCAGCCCCGGTCCACCGTCATCAAATGGGTGAGAAGGTCTGAACAAGCCTGTCAATTTCAAAACACAGGACAGAAGGGAGACTGGGTTTATGTTCCTTCCAGTTCAGGAAGGTCTTCTCTATGCAGAATGTGCTAGCACAGTGGGGTGGGGGGCAGGGGCAGAAACATAAGAGGTCAAGAATAAACCTTGTGGAAGAACAAAGCTGTAGGTCTAACACTGTTAGATATCAAGACTTATTTCTAAGTTCTGCTAAATAAGAAGTTTGGGGTTGGCACCAAGAAACAAGACAACAATGTCACACAGAGTCTAAAACAGTCCAGTATGTACTGAAGTCTTGATTCTGATTGTGCTCACTCTAGGTCTCCGGAATTTCACTTTTAGATAAACAAAGAAATATGCACACCTGTGCATGAAAAACACATCCTAGAATGTTCATAGGCATGAGACGTTAGGATAAAGTCTCCGTCTAGGGACTGAAAGCAGAAGGTGCTCCCCAGAGGTCTGAGTGAGACTGTTTTCTGACTGAGGGCCCTGAAATCAGGGCTCACTTTGGGCTAACCCATCAGTCTACACACTTAGGATGGTTTTCTATGCATTTGGTAACACTGATAATAAAAAAGTTGTGATATTTGTGTTTAAATATGCTAAACAGGACAAAAGAGACATTAGAAAAGTCACAAAATCCACAATCTATGAATAAGATAGTCACATATCTAGATACCAAGACAACGCAGAAGTAAGCATGGGAACTGAGGTCTAGCAGAGCTAGAAAGAGACGAGACAGAAGACTATTAGAACGTGGGCCTTAAGGACGGTGCTCCCACACTGGGTACATCTAGTTCAAAACACAGAAGAGATTCAATAATGCAATAATTAAACAGACTTTTTTGTGTGTTCATGTGCCAACTCTAAAAATCAATGATGTATTTGGGAACAAAATAAATAACAGCAAATTGTAAATAGAAACACAGCCTAGTCTCTGATATAAAGTTGATAAAGGTTGAAACAGTTAAAAAAGGTAAATGCTCCAGTTTTCATTGATTAGAAATTGGATCCAGAAAGAGAACTTTTGACTTGGTATCCATTATGATGTTCTCAGATCTACTCTCAGTGCCAGCTTTTTATATTTTCTCTCACCCTCATTTAATGTGGGCTTTGGCAGGTGTATCAAACGCTTGAGAGTTTGTCATTCGGCTCCATCTGATTGTTTTCTCCTGGTCTGCCCCTCAGGACTGGACTTTACAGGGCTGTTTCCACACATACTCATTTGCCCCATGTAGGACAGATAGTTATCCTTATAAATAACAATACTAAAGAAAAAGTGAGACGTAAGCTCTGGAACTTTAGATAGAGATCTATGTAAGAGGCTATTGACAAAACTCACAGCTTTTCTGCATCTGAATCCTCCCAATAAGATAGAGCCTGAGAGAACATCACAACTTCCACATGATTTAAGTACAGATAATAATGACCCAGATTCCTGATACAATCTTAGTGACTTCAAGATGCCACTAAATAATTAACTGATGTCGCTCTGCCATGGCTAGTACTGTAAAGTCACAGAAATACATGTCAGAAGATAATTCCTAAAAGCACTGCATAAACACAAGTTCCTGTCCCTCTTCTTCTCTAGTTCTCTTGCAGGACAGTGCACAGGCATTTCTGGAGCTTGGGGGACCCAGGGGAATAGCTTCTACTGGACACTAAGGTCCAATTGGAACCTCAGAGAATGTTCTCCTCCCACAAACTCCATAAACACTCCCACAAACATTGAGTGAGAGTATCAGTGGAGTCAGGTGGAGAAGCTGCATGAGACACCCTCTCCCCAAGGATCAAAGAGAGGCCCACAGCCAGGCTGGAGACACAGAGCAACCAGAGGAATCAGGGCCCTTGGCAGTGCTCGTGCACACAGGAACACCGACATGGAACTCAGCCCAACTCCTGGGGAGATTACCAGAACCCTCATACTAAAGTCCTGGCAGAGTGAAAAGTGTTCGCTTCTCCAAGCTTAAAAAAGTTGACATTTCTACCCACTGCTCCCTAAAGCATGTCCAACATGACCCAAAGCAAGGAAAACATTCTAAAGACACAAAGCAACCATCAGAAGTAGACTCAGACAGGACACACGTTGGGGAACTATCAGGGAATTAGAACAGGTCAGAGAGAAATTAAGATCCTCAAAGTAAACGACAGGCAAGAACGGATGAGTCATCTCAGCAGAGATGAGAGGAAGAATGCCCTCAAGTTCTCAGTCGTGAACCCGCCACACAAGCACAGAAAGTGAAGTAAGCATGGAGTCAGACCAATAGAAACGACTTCAGTTCTGAGGAATATTCAGAATAGGTAAATCCACAGAAACAGAACTCAGATTGGTGTTTTCAATGAGTTGGGGACAAGGGGAAGTGGGAAAAAACTGCTTAAGGGGACAAGTTTTTGTTCACAACAATGGAAATGTTTTGGAACTGGATAGAGTTATAGCACAATATTTTAAATGGACTAAATATTATTCAATTGTTCACTTTAAAGTGGTTAATTTTATATTATATGACTTTCATCTCAACAATTTAAGAAAGAATAAATGGAAAAAATCATGTAACTAACTGCATTAATAGACTAAATAAGGAAAACAATATGAACACGTCATAAGATGCAGAAAGGTATTTAGTAACATGCAATCTTCATGCTTCATAAAAATTATCAGCAAATGAGGAATAGAAGTCAATGCCTCTAACTTGGCAAAGAACCTTGACAAAGTGTGCACCAAACATAGATTTAAAGAGGAGACTGAATTTAAAGACAAGAGACTAGAAACAATACAAGTATTACCTCTCTCAACTCTCTATTTCAGCATTGTACTTGAAGTTCTATCCATTCAGTAAGCCAAAAAAAAAGTATATAAAGCACATGCAGATTGGAGAAAAAGAAACAAGCTCATCTCCATTTGAAGATGACATGATTCTCTATATAGAAATTCCCAAAGTATCTGCACCGAAGCTCCTAGGATTAACAATTCAGTTTAGCAAGGATATGAATAAAGTCAAGACACAATAAATAACTATATTTCCATATGCCAGCAATGAATAACTGGATTGTGCCAATGAAAAATTAAATCAAGGAAAATATTTTAAAAATATTCACGATAACTCCAAAATGAACTATTTAAGCATTAACTTACAAAATACACAAAGGAGCTATATGCTGAAACCTATAAATCACAGATCAAGCAGTCCAAATAAATGAATGTATACACATATATGTTATATGTAATATATATTTAAATGTTCATGAATTAAAAGACACCCATGCTAATCGTGAAATCCTCCTCAATTTTATTTAAAAATTCCATGCTATCCCAATCAATAACCCAAAAATGATATTTTGACAAGTTGGTTCTAAAATCTATGTGAAAAGGCAAAATAACTCTAGCAGTCAAAATAATTTTAAAAATGAACAAAGTTGGATACCATTCCCTACCAATTTTACTTCATACTATGAAGTTAAGGAAAAAAGACAGTGTGGTTTTGGTGAAAGTATAGACATACATATCAACGGATCATGATAAGAGAACTAGAAATGGACCTACAAAGACATGCATAATTTATTTTTTTACATAGAACAATGGTAATTTGATGGAAAAGAGACAGTCTTTTCAATATATGGTGCTGTGTTAATTGGATGTTCATAAGTAAAATATAGATACCTCAGATTTCATTTAAAATCTCAAAATAGATTACAAATCTAAATGTAAACAAAATTATAAACCTTGAGAGAAAATATAGGAAATCTTTGTGTGACCTTGGGCTTAGCAACATGCTTTTAGAAATCAATAAATCACAGCTCATGAAGGAACATTGTAATTTGTATTTTGTCAAATTTAAAATATTTGCATTGCAAAAGGTATTGTTAAGAGAATAAAAAGTCAAATACTAGGAGACTATAGTAGCTATAACACATTTGATAAAGAGCTTTTATTCAGAATATATAAAGAACTCTTAAAACTCAATGACATAAATAACCCAATTTAAAATTAGTCAAAAGATCTAAGCAAAAAGTTTATCAAAGATGATATATAGATTCATTAAGGATATGAAAATGAAATGCTAAAAAATAAATTACTGCTACAATAAGTATTTATTCTTGCATAGTTTGTAAAAGTTGTATTTAAAAGAAAAGTTATTTAAGTTTATCCAATTGTGTGCATATAGTTAAGGATGGACCGTCATTAAGTACAAATTCTTTTCTTAAGGTAAGGGACAACATCTTCTCTATCTTTGTACCCCTTGGAGCACAATAGGTTTTTAATTAATGCTTTTTTTTCTTGGTAACTAGTACCATCATCATCACCATCTTTACTATAATCACCACAACCATCATCACCACGACATTCCTCACCACCATCATCACCAGCACTATCATCACCATCACCCATGATCACTATCAACACCACCAACATCATCACCAACACCACCACCACTACCACCACCATCATTACTCTATCACTGTGATCATTATTCTTATTGCCTCTGTTATCATCATCATTTTAAAACAAAACAGTTATAAGTTGGGTGTGCTCTTCTCCCTTTTTCCACTTTGATGCAGATAAACTTTAAACCCTTTTCTCTATCTCTTAAACACATTCTTCCTTCATGCTTGTCTTTATTCTCTGAACTCTTGCTCCTCTTTTCTTTTATAACATTCCCTCCCATTGTGCCCTCCCTCATTTCCATTTGCTTCGTGCCATTTGTACAGTTTCCCCAGCATCTCTAAGAAGAGTCACTTATAGGTTTCATCTATGAGGAAGTGCTGTCTATCCTAGTTGCATCTTTACTTCTCCCTCATGCCCATGTCTTACACTCAGGGATTCTATTATAATTGTTCTAGGGACCTGTTTTAAAGTATATTTTGAAAGCTCTTTTGGTGATTCTTATGTGCATTCATGACTGAAAGCATTGTGTTTAGACAAATTTAATTACAACTGTGTGTGGTAAATGGTGGACAATTCTATTTGCTAAATTTCAAAATGTTGGAGCTTAAACATTGCTTAATCCTGGGCTATCTCAACTCACTGCTGCTTATCTAGGGAGTCCTCACTGTTCCCTGTTGAATTTGTCCTCCCAGATAGCATTTAAAAGTAAGGATAGTAGAAATAAAAAAATGGATAGAAGAACTCCAAAGAAGATATACAGATGATCAACCAGCATATGAAAAGATTTCTTCCTTACTTGTGATTAGGGAGATGAAAATCAAAACAGCAATGAGATATTACCTTACACCTATGATATTGGCTAATATTCAAAAGGCTGAAAACAAATGTTGGTGAGGATGTAGAGAAAAGGGAAGACCTTTTTACTGTTGTTGGGAGTGCAAAGTGATGCAACCATTATGGAAAGTAGCATGGAGATTACTCAAAAAATTGAGAATGAAAATCTCATATGACATACATATGACTTCATCATCCCACTTCTAGGTATTTACCCAGAAAACACAATAGCCAACAACTGGAAACTAAGTGTCCATCAGAAGACGTATATAGATCTATATATATATATATATATATATATATATATATATGTGCATACACAATGGAATACTACACAGCCTTTATAAAAATGAAATTCTTTCATTTCCAAGAGAGGGCATTATGCTAAGTGAACTAAGCTATAAGAAGAGAGAAATACTGGATGATCTCACTCATGTGGATTATAAAGGAACAAAGTGAAGGAATAGAATAAACAAAAAACATTAACAATAGAGCTGAGTTTACCAGTAGGGAATGGAAATAGGGTATGGGCGTAAGAGGTGGTGGAGTCCAGTGGAATATGGAGAAGAACTCTGGGTAACTTGGTGGTGGGCAAGGTGCGTTGTCATGTATCTTAGGAATGGGGAACATGCACATATGAGCTTATATTATTTTTAAATCAAAGCTACTTCAATAAGTATTTTAAAAAGTAAGGAGAATAGATTTTGGGCCTCAGTGTTTCTACTCTACACTTTTACTATATTTGAACTTAGGTGAAATTTTCTCATAATATGCATTCCGAAACAAAATTGTGCCAACATTGATGACTTTCATTAAAATTCACTTACTATGGTGTGCTCTGGTGGCTCAGATGTTAAGTCTGTGCCTGGGGTGCAGTCCATATACAGTCCAAGGACCTGGATTCACAGCTGGGATAGGAGTAGGATGGGATGGGGGGGTCACTAAAATTAACAATTAAATAAATAATGTTTCTTTCTCCTCTGTCTTCCTTCCTGCCTGCTGATTGCTTTCCTTTATTCCTGCCTTCCTACCTCTAAAATACAAACAAAAGAAAACCTCTCACTTAATATGGCCTAATATCTTAGTTAATTTCCTATGTAAACTGTGTTAACTTCTTTCCATTTTAATTTGACTTAAATACTTTTAATTTCCCTCATTTAAGTAATGTGATGAAGATTAATTTGTCGATTAGGTTTTTTTTGTTCAGATCTATTATTTTTACCTCATTGCTTCTGCCAATCTAAATTTCTCTTCATAACCAATTTTTATCCTAATCGTATCTTCATGTTGACATTATTTCTTAGTTAATCTATAAGGAAGCTGAAGGTCATTTTCTGAACCATCTCTGGATGGTTAACTTCCAGCAAGATCAGTGAGACTTAGATTCCACTTAGAAGCCATGCTTCTGGTTAAAGAATGGCACTTCCATGACAAGTTCATTGTTCTGTTTCTTTCTCTCCCCATATTTGAATGTAGATGGTTGGCTGTGGTCCTACATTGGATTGTAGGGTGTGAAATGGAATGAACGTTATGTTTTGATGGACTGGGGCAGAGTTTCTTTTGAGATATTTAAGTCTCATCCAGTGTCCCCCATTCCTGAGTTAAGTTTCAGCTGTACATTAAGCCCCACCTGTGATGCTTTGCTAACAAGTTACCATCAGCCACTTTGATGGTGACTTTTACAGGGAGCCAGGACAGTAACATTAGCATTCAATGAAGTAGAATTGTAAGACAGAAGCTGTAGTCAGGCATGCTCACTTCAATACATCCAATAAAATGGTTTAAAATTATATAAAAAAATTAACAGACCTACAGGGAGAAGTGTGGATGATTTAACAGTTCTTGAGGCATCATATTAAAAGAGGAAGAACATTTGAATAACTCTACCATCATAGAACCTGCAACTTTTCAAACACTAACTGAACATTGACGTGGACCAGTACGTATCAGACAATAGGTAATAAAGATTTGGTTTATTTTACGTTTTTTTTTTTTTTTGTATTTTCCCAAACTGTTAATAACCACTGTGTTTTAAAAACATAATAAAAGTAAATTACTAGAAAAAGGACCATGTGTTTGGAAAGCAGCAATGTAAGAGTGTGTGAATTTTTCTTAGTACCTGTTCTTATCACAGTTGGTGGCAGATTGTGGGCAAACAGCACGGTCTATGCACCATGCTTTAGGTAACACTGGACTTGACCACAAAGCCTAATTATTTGTTCTGGGACAATATACGTCTGTGTGGAAAAAACAAACTTTTTTATGTGCGAGTGACTGGGAAAGGTCAATTATGTACATTGTGGGAAGAGAGGAGACACAGAAGAGAAAAGGAATAAAGAGCAGGATCTTTATCCTCCAACATAGAAACTCAAAAGATAAGGGTCTATGGTTGAAAAGCCAAGAACTAACAGTATAAGTATGTCACTTCAAATAAGAGTAATAAATAGCTAATAGATAAGAAGTCACCTTTTGGGAGAGCACCTTAGGATAAGAAGGAGGGAAGCAGGGGCTGTTATTAGAAAAACAAATTTTTTCTTAGATCTTACCATATGCAAGACTGAATTTCACATGGATTTAAGAGTAAAGGTGAGAGATAAAACAAAGAATGGGCAACTATCATTCAAATAAAGAGATCTTTAAGAACCCCAAAGGCACTAAACCCAAAATAAAATATTGATAATTTAACATTATGCAACACAAATAGTATAAAAGAGTAAGCCAAAGAAGGAGAAAATTACAATCCACAAAATGGGGAAACGATTACTAGCTTTTACCTAGAATATATAAAGCCTTCCTACAAACAATGAGACAGAAACCCTGAAAGAAGAGGAGAGCTAACACATAAAAAAGGTGTTTTAGAGAAAAAGATACACTGTCAACTAATTAAGAAATTGTATACTTCATTCTTAATCGGGAAAATGTAAATTGTGACCAAAATTAAATACCATCTTATACTCACTAGGTAAGTAAACATTGAGGAATCTACTGGTATCACCTTGGTGAGGCTGTGAACCAACAGGATGTTTATACACACTGGCGAGAGTGTCATAGGTTCAGATACTCGAGAAATAACAGAATCATGAATTACAGTGACAAAGTGCATCTGTCCTAGAGATATTTTTGCACGGTGTTCCCAGAAGTTAGTGCAAACATGTCCTGAGCAACACTCTTTGCAATAGCAAAAACTTGGAAATGATCAAGTGTCCAATGCTTAGACTCATGAAGTAAAAGTTGGTGTCCCAGCACACCTCACAGTGCGCACACAGAAGTAAACTCAACATAAAATGTAGGTCTCACAGAGTAGAAATGCTATAAAACCACTTTTAGAAATTCAAAACCAAAAAAAAGGAAACAATATGAAACACAAAGTAAAAGTCACAAAATGTTAGAAACAAACTTTAAGACAGTGTCTTTTTGTGGATGAGGCAGAAGCAGGTAGTTGAAATGGAAGGTCCTGGGTTTGGTGTCTAGACTGGGTTGCTTGGTGTTGATTATATTATCACACCTTAAAATCTGAATAAGAAATGCTTCACACATTCCTTTGGATATACTCAAAATGATTTTAAAGAGAGTGAAGGACAAATTTGCTCTAGAGTTTCTTTTTCCTTCCATGTCTTCCCTGGAGCTCTCGTGGCACCCAGTCCCAGTCCTCTCTCTGGCTCCACCATCCTGCAGGCAGCACAGTCCCTGTGGGGACCCCTCTGTTGCCCCGTCACCACTGATGTGCTGGCATCTCCTCTGCGGTTGTGTTGTGCTGGGCTCAGGAGGCCTCTGCTTCCACCAACGTGAGTGCAGTGTCAGCCAGCAGCTCAGAGAGGAGCAAGAGAACACATGTAGGATCCCAGATCCTTGATGTGGAAATTCTGATCCTGGGCCACGCTGACTTGCCCTTTGGACGCTGTGATGCTGTGTGTTCTCTGCTTTTGTTTTATTTGGAAAAGTTTTGTTTAAGGTCAATTGTTTAAACAGTTTTTAATTTATTTGTTCATTTTTCCATGGTTCCCCCAACCAGGTAGTGAACTTGGGTCCTTGGGCTTCATAAGGACTATGCCCCAGCTGCTGGCGTAGTGCCTGAGCCACCAGAGCAGGTCAAGCTCAGTAATTTTAATCCAAGTTCGCATTACACATCACACACTTGGGTGCCCAGATTTCTATTTTGGAGTTTTCAACCCTCTTCCTTACAAAATAAGAGGAAATTTCTAAGAATGAGTCCTCAAATTACCTACTCTAAGCATATTGTCAGCTCCATCCTGACACCGCTCCTTTCCAACACAGAGAAGTACTATTCTTCCTTTGTCTGCTGCTTAGCAGTTTATGTCTCCTGAGCCAGCCCCTAAAGAACTCTGAGGACAGCTATGCTTCATTCAGGTGGGCATGAAGGAAGGGAAAATAGTACACAACCTGACAGAAGATATTTTTAACCTCATGATGTGCCACTAATGAGGCCTTGATTTTGTGGAGGGAGATGAAGGGGACTGGTCCAAAGAAGAAAGGATTCGATGGAGATCCCAAACGAACTTCCAGTGCAGCCTGTCCTCTCCCCATGGACTCTGGTTGCCAAGAGGTGATTTCACATGTGTAGGAGCAGAAATCTAAGAAGGCAGAAATATAATGTAGAAGAAACAGGCACAGGGAGGAGTAAAGAGTAAAGAATATTTGAGCGCAAAGGACCACTTGATGAGGCAGCTACAATATAAGTAGAATTTACAAAACTTTAAATGGGAGAAAATATATTTAAACAACTTTAAAACTATTATTCTGAAACCAAACTTCCTGAGAGTTGGGGTGGAGTGGTATATTGACATGGAAAGAAGAAAAGTATGCCAAAGATCTGTTTTCTTTTCCTTACTCTATTGTTTTTTTTCTTGATTTTCATGAGTATTTTATCACTGTTGACCTAAATTTATCCTTAGGTAGTTTGTGTAGTCTGTTGTATTCAGATTTTTCCCCTGAGGTTTTAATAGGATTTATCATTTTTGCATATGATTCTCTATGTCTTTGCTCTGTTTGGCATTCTGTTCACATTTCTGTGTGTTCGATTTTCCTGCAGTGATGTCTTTGTGTAGGATACCACCTTGCACCAGAGAAGCCTGGAGCTTGATTTGAACACTGGGATTTATTGAGCTTTGTGTCATCACCACTGCTTGAATTTGTTGACCTTCTTTGGTGGAACCCAGTTGGGGCCCAAGAGTTTAACCTATGGGATTAGAGTTTGTTTGTGGGTTGCAGAGCCTTCCCCTAACCATCCAGCTCTCAGTGGTAATGACCACCTCATTGATGACCCACCATCAGCGATTTCAGGCTGCAGTTTTGCCTCTACTTACAGGGTGGTGCTAGTGGGGCACTGGTCCTTTCACACTATGCCAAGACCCTCTCCTATGGCTCTGTGTCCCAGTCCTGCTAGGCGGGCTTTCTGTTGCTTCGTGACTCCTAGGGCGTCTGGTTCTTCCCGTAGTTCCACCCACTCCACCACAGCCAGAATCCCAAATCTGTGGTGTAGCTCTGAACCATCACATTTTCACCTACCCTTTGTGGTCAGTGATTGCTGTTGCACCTATATGGCCTCTGTGTATTTCCTCAGTGTATTTTTTTTTTAATTTCTGGAGAATAGGTGAATACCTAGCTGCTCAGTGAAGAGGATGTGAGTTTCACTCCTACCCAGTTGCCATCTTGACTCCAATCACGGAGTCATATTTTTTGAGCCAAAAAGTGAAACACGGATTACAATGGAGAAGAAAAATCCTTAAGGTACTGAAAGGGATACCAGCGAGTCGCAGCGCCTTCCTTCCTTCCCTCGCTCAAAATTCTAGACACCTATGGGAAAGAGGATACCAGGACCTGAACTGAGAACGCTGTGCTTTCCCCCAAGACTTGAGAACATCTTTTACAAAGATAAGATTATAAAGGACAAAAATCATTAATAACTTTGAAGTGGGGAAAGCAGGATTTAGAAATAAAGTGAACTGTTGGTCATGGCGTCCCCTCAAAACTTTTCTTTTATGAAGAGAGCCCACCGATGAATAAGGAAATGTGACATCAAATCTGTAATGTGAGCACTCAAAAACCTTAGTGAAATTGCACACTAGCAAGGACAACCTTGAAAATGATCAGTCCATTTAGCATTCTGTGTCTAATTGAACTGTTATGCTAGAGGAAGCACAAAATGGAGATATTTTCCAATATACAAAACCTAAGTTTAATATCTTCACAGTCTTGGTGAAAAAATTAGCACAAAGGACACTGTACAGATGACAGAGTGGGTTTCAGGAAATAATGGTAAACAAAGGAGCTGAAAAACCAAGTGATAAGGCCCATGTCTCTATCCTGAAGATCACAGGGACATAAAGTGTTTTGAAAAGGAAAGAGAAGGAAGTTGAT